>BTPH01000092.1:999-14233 GCA_036245725.1 Mrakia hoshinonis
CCCTCCACTCGCCCTCACTCCTAGATGACTCTCGCGCTGCTCGTCGACTCACCGACATTGTCCGCGTTGCAGTCCAAGATTGTCTTGTACGCCCCCACTCCCTCGGAGATGCCGACGAGCGCCTGGATGATGCGCAGGCCGAGCTTGCGGCCCTGCGCAGAGGAAGAGACGGCGATGTCCTCGATGTGGCCCACGAGACCCCCACCTGTGGCGAGCGAGCCAGACCAGAGACCGAGGCGAAGGCGACCGGGAGCGAGACGAGGTGTGCGAGGGGACGGACGAGCCATCAACCGAGACAGAGCCGAGCGGTAACGATGACGACGCCAGGCGAGACGAGGCAGGCCGAGTGCATGTAAGGC
Source organism: Mrakia hoshinonis (assembly GCA_036245725.1). Taxonomy (NCBI): domain Eukaryota; kingdom Fungi; phylum Basidiomycota; class Tremellomycetes; order Cystofilobasidiales; family Mrakiaceae; genus Mrakia; species Mrakia hoshinonis. The sequence continues at coordinate 1,359 of BTPH01000092.1, forward strand.
GAGACCGAGTGAGGGGATAGCCGAGCAAGGAACGATCAGGACGGGCAAAGAAACAAGAGAGAGGGAGAGCGTGTGAGCTCGCGCCTCCGGGGTGACAGCCCGCTCCCCAAACCTCCTGCCACACGAGCCCAGACGTACCTCGGATGAACTTCCTCTCCACCAACAACGTTCCAGTAGCCACAATCTGATCCGTCTCGCGCGAGACAATCACTGCGAGGCGACACAACGAGGGGGATGGCTGGTCAGCTCGACGGCCATGCGCCGAGCTCGAGCTCTAAGTGCTGGGCTGGGCTGGGCTGGGCTGGGTGCTGGGAAGCTCACCGGTAGGATAATAACCTCCTCTCTTGCCTCGGACCATCATGTCCTGTGTGATCTCCTGGTAGTGCTCGAGAGAGAGCTCGGGTGCGACCGAGAGGATCGAGAGCAGTTGGACGTGCCCGCGACGGATGTCGGTCGTCGAGAGCGGGCGGATCTAGGCCGGATCAAGACAGCCACCAGCCAAAGGTGTCAGCGAGGCGTGCAAAGCAGGCTGCAGTGTTGAAGAGACTCACGTGGTATTGGGAGGGCAGGTCTTGGATGACGGAGGCGGGGAGGAGCGACCGGTCGAACACGAGGTCGAGCTCAGAGTCTTTTGTGAACGGGTGGGGCGGGTAGGACGGCAGGGAAGGCATCTCGGGCGAGGACAGTCGAGAGCAGAGGACGAATGAGAAGGGTGCGGTATTTGGCTGGTCGAAAGGGCGTGTGGTGGTTGGCATGTTCAGGGCTCTTCCGAGGGAGGGGCAGGTGAGCTCGCTCGGCTCCCCTCTCCTCCCGACGTCGACCCCATCGCCACACTCCAGCATCTCGCCTCGCGCGCCAACACACACCCTCGCGTGGAGCCAACCATGTCTGGACCCGACTCTCCCGCTCGTAAGGCCAAGAGCAAACAGTCCAAGTCATCCAAGCCAGCGGGCAAGCAGACGACGCTGGCGTTCGGTCAGCTCGCGAGCTCGTCCTCGTCCACCTCATCGTCCTCGACGGGCTCATCAAAGACGATGAAGCCGCTCGGGAAACTTACACAGGTAAGCACCATGGTCTCGCGACTGGGCCAACTTGCCGCTAGACACTCAGAGCGAGGCTGACCGAGTGATGCTCGTCCAGTTCTCGTTCGCCGTCCCAGAGGTGCCCGCTCATCGGCGACAGCCCCCGTCCGCCTCGACCGCGTCCACACTTTCATCTTCATCACAAGCCCGTCCATCGCAGACCAACAAGTCTGCCTCAAACACGAACGGCAGGACGAAGCGGAAAGCGGACGTGATTGAGGTCTCGTCAGACTCGGACGAGGGCGACGCCCGCACGTCAGTCACCAAGAGCAAGGGGAAGAAGGCTGATCCGAAGGGGAAGGGGAGGCAGACGGGTGAGTCTCAAGTCGTGCGCAACTTCAATTGAGTTGTGACTGACGCGAAACGCCCTTTCAACGCAGACGTGAACAACACTCCCGACGAGCCGGGGCTTTGGACCGACCTGTACGCGCCGCAATCTCCCGTACGTCTTGCCACTTTCTCTTCTGTTCCGTTTTCGCGCACTTATCATCACCTATATCCCCTCCTGCTCGTTTACTTTCTCGCAGGCCGACCTCGCCGTTAACAAGACCAAGATCACCGAGGTCCGCGCGTGGCTCGACGAGGCCGTCCCTCTGCCAGATCCATCTCGTCCGCCCTCGAAGCTGCTCAAGTACCGCCGGATCCTCGCACTGTCAGGACCTGCGGGAGTGGGAAAGACGGCGACGGTGAGGGCACTGTGCGAGGAGATGGGTGTCGAGGTGGTCGAGTGGATGGAGGGGAATGAGGAGGGTGGGATCGGGGGCGATTTCGGTCAGTGTCCATCAACCTCGACGCCTCCAGCGAGGTTGTCCGAGAGCGGACGGAAGAGACTGATGTGTTCTCTCTGGTGGCGTGACAGGTCCCGTCTCGCTCATCTCCCGCTTTGTCTCGTTCCTCAACCGCGCGACCGGCGCTTCCTCGCTGTCGTTCGACGACATCTCAAGCCCATCCTCCTCATCCTCCTCTTCGGGGCGCAAACTCCTCCTCCTCGACGACCTCCCCAACCTCTCGCACCCCTCGACCCGCCTCGCCTTCCAGGAATCGCTCCTCACGTTCGCCACCTCGTGGACGCCCAACGCATGTCCACTCGTCGTGATCGTGACCGATCCGGGGGATGGTGGAAGGGCAGGAGAGAGCTGGATGGACCGCCGTAGAGGAGACGGATGGGATCTGAGGAGCGTGCTAGGAAAAGAACTCGCCGACGGAGCCTACACACGAGCGATCAGGTGCGTCCGTGTTTGATGTCCGCTCATGCTGACGGTCCTGACCCGTGTTGTTGTTCTTGACGGGACAGCTTCAACCCTCTCCCTCCAACGTTCCTCTCCAAAGCCCTCACTCGGACGCTCTCTCTCGCGTTACCGACCGCGTCGACCCGCCCACCAAAGGAGGCGCTCGAGCTGATTGTCCATTCAGCCAACGGGGACATCCGCAGTGCCATCAACGCGTTGGAGTTTCTTTGCAAGCTCAAGATCACCAACAACGGATCCAAGGGCAAGGCGGTCGAGCGACCAAAGACGGGGAAGGGTAGTCGGGGCGGGAAGGGCGGGAAGATGTCGGCCGGGGAGGGGTTGAAGAAACTGTGAGTCGGGTCGGCACATTTGCTGAGCGGCCTGCGGCGAGGGCTGACTGGAAACATCTTTGATGTCGGTCGCGACAGGATGGAGTCCGTCACCCGCCGGGAGCAGTCGCTTGCGCTTTTCCACGCGTTGGGGAAAGTGTTGTACAACAAACGTACGTGCCTCTCCGTTCATGAACTCGTGCCCTTCCACAACTTACTCAGCCTGCTGACAACTGACTCGATTCAATTCGGGGCGACTCTCTGCGCGTCCGACAGGATGGGGCGACCCCGACTCTGCCTCCTCTGATGAGCCGGAGCCTCCCTTACCGTCGGGGCTCATCCCGCTCCCGACGCATCTGAACGAGAGGGAGAGGAGAACGAGCAAGGTGGATGTCGAGGTGCGTGTTTCTGCCAGTGTCCCCATTCTGAGTCTAGCCTGCGAGGCTCGACACTGCTCACGGTCGCTGATCCCCCACTCCCGCCCTTGTCTGTTCCTCCTCATGTTCTGCCCGACGCTCGCCGCAGACCCTGTTCCTCGACGCTCCCGTCGACACCTCCCTGTTTTCGCTCTACCTTCACCAGAACTACCCGTTGTTCTGCGACGATGTCGACGAGTGCTTTGACTCTGTCGAGGCATTGAGCGGGAGTGATGCGATGAGGGGGGACGAGGGTCTGGTGCGTCGCGTCTCTCTTCCTCCGTCTCTTGACTACCCTCGATGAGCTGACCTGTGTGCTTCCTCTTCTCTTTCCTACCTCGACACCTGCTCTGCTCGTTCTCCCACTTGGCCCGCCTCGGCGGTCACCTACGTTCCTCCTCCCACAGTGGCAATCCTCCCCCCTCTCCATCACCTACGCCTTCAACCTGACTGTCCGTGGCCTGCTCTCTGCCCTCCCATCGCCCATCACCAAACGCGGCCAGAAGATGTACAAGCCCGACTGGTTCGACGCGTCAAAGAAGCAGAGAGAAAATGAGTTGGGCGTCGGGGAGGTAGGCGGGTGGTGTGCCAGGGAGGGACTCGGTGGGGGAAGCGGCGGAGGTAAGTTCGGCTGTCCCGGTCGGTCAATGACAGCTGACTGCGTCGGATGGGTGAGTGAAAGGGGACCGACGACGAGCACAAAGACTGACGGCATCTTTCTCTCGCGCGACATGGTCAGGCCATCTCCCCCCCTCGGTCCTCTCCACCCAAATCATCCCCCAACTCCGCTACCTCGCCATCCCACCTACCTACCCGGCCTCGCTACCTCACTTGTCTTCGCTCCCGTACCAACCTGCTGCGATGACACGGTCAATGAGGAATATCCTCGGGGCGGGCGAGGTGGCGGACGACGAGGATCAGGTACCAGTCGACGAGGATGGAGTAGCGGTTGGTCCGGGAATCGGAAGCTTCTTCACCGACAGGGAGGAGGCGGTCGAAGTCGGCGGAGACGACGATGGTTCTGGTGAGGGCGAGGAGGACGTGGAGGAGTGGAGCGACTAGATCTGCGTGGGCGAAACGACGATGGCAGATGCATACACTGGGCCAACCTCTGATCCTTCCCTCCCCGCTCTCAAACGACCTTGAAGGCTCAAGGGAAGGAGCCCGGATCATGGCCCGGCGAGCGACGTGAGATCTCCCAGTGTCGAGCGAAGGGTAGAGCGAGGCCAGCGTCGGCTTGGCGGCCGTCCGCAGACTCTTTCTCCTTCATCAGATATCATATGACTCCAGTGTTCGAGGCTCCACGAGACCATGTAGCTCATCATTTCTCAAAAGGAAACCAACTACCTGCTCTTTAGAAGCGAAGATCGTTGAGGTGCTGAGCCGGTGACGACTCTCGGCTCGTCGCCCGCGGGTTCATCGCCTCCCCTCGTCCTCCGCCCTTCCATCCATCACCTCGCCTGCCAACCTTCCCCCACCCTCCCAGCTTCCCCAACCCCACAACACACAGACCTTATCAAGATGAAGGTGAGTCCCTTTGTGCCTTGTGCGGATCCCGTCGCAGCGCTGACGATGTCTCCGTTCGGTGGAGGGTGACGTTGAGCTCAGGGCATGCTCAAGGCCGTCCAGCGGACGCCCCACGCGTTGACCAGTAGGGTTGGGATGGCAAAGAGTAAGTCTCGCTCCCTCTTGCTTCTCCCTCTATACCTCCTGCTGACCGCCCTTGTCCTCACATCGATCAGAGTCGACGGACCCGGAGTTTGTGCGTGCCCGCTCGAGCTCGTCTCCTTCCGGTCGAGCCCGCGCTGACCTCGCTCTCGGGTCCGATTCTCGCTGATGGCTCTATGGTCTGGCAGGATGACTTTGAGCGCAAGTTCAAGGCTGTTGAGCTCGGGTGTGAGAAGCTGAGCAAGGATGCAAAGGTGTTTCGGGACGCGGTGCTGGGTGAGTGACGATGAGCTCGGGCGGGGTCCTTCCTCCATCTCGAGACGCCAGAGCTGACTCGCTTCGCTTCCTCCTTCCCTTGTCTCGTTGTTGCCTTGTCTTGCTCGCGCTCTCCCCTCACCTCGGACGTCGTCACTTCTGATGGCTCGGTCATGCTTGCGGAACCGCTCGTCTCGTTCGCTTCGGCCGTCCCCCGCTCGCTCCGCTCCGCCATCCTCGCCTTCCTCCGTCTGCACCCCCCTTTCCCTCATCTTCGTCCCCCCTCGACCTCGACTCGTTCCCGGACCGCCCTGGACGCTTACGTCGGATCGTTCGCCTTGCCCTCGGCCATCTCTGCCCGGTTGCCCGTCCCCAGCGCTGCTCGTCTCTGGTGATCACTTTGCGCTCTCGTTCTCGACCCTGTTCTCTCCAATGGGTTCCGAGTACGACATCATTGGCAAGAACCCTTCTGCCGAGGCGACGATCAAGAACATTGGCCAGTACCGCAACCTGATGGAGGAACTCCGAAACGCGCTCTCGCCAGAGATTGAGCTCATCGACTCGAGGGTCGTCCTCCCAGCAAAGGAGCTCACAGAGGTCGTCAAAAAGATCAGAAAGACAATCACAAAGAGGGACCACAAGGTGAGTCGTCCGAGTAGCGAGTGGTGCGAGGAGTCGGCGCGGACGCAGGGAGAGATGAGCGGGGGAGAGGGTCGACGGAGCATGGAGCTGACGTGCGACGGTCGATGGTTTCAGCTCGTCGACTATGACCGCCACAACAACTCGCTCAACAAGCTCCGGGACAAGAAGGAAAAGTCGCTCTCGGACGAGAAGAACCTGTTCAAGGTCCGTCGTCATCCCTGTCTCCCTTGACCCCGGTGCTCATCCGCGCTGACCCTCTCCGTCCATCTTCCCCCGCTCGACCCGACATGGCGACCGACTCGATCCAGTACGAGCAAGACTTTGAGCAGGCGTCTGCCGAGTACGAGCACTACAACTCTACTCTCAAGATTGAGCTGCCCCAGTTCCTGCAGCTGTCGACCAGGTTCATTGAGCCCATGTTCCAGAGCTTCTACTTCATGCAGTCAGTCCACCCGCGACCGTTCGAAGTGTCGCTTTCTTCTCGATGCTGACATGTCCGCTCCCTCTTTTCCTTCCTTCTTTCTTCCTTTTCTCTCCCCGTCATCGCTCGCCCGCTCTCTCCGCTCTCTCTCCACTCCTCCGCCCCTTGCACCGCCCCGCGCCCTTGCCCCGTCGCTCTGCAGGCTCAACATCTTCTACATGATGCTCGAGAAGATCCAGTCGTTTGCGGACGGCAAGTACGACCTCTCGCGCACCGACACCGACCTCATCTACGACGAACACATCGGAGACGTTGCCGAACGGGTCGAGGGACTCGCCGTCGTCCAGAGACAGGTCTCGACCGCAAAGATCATGTCCCAGCACGGAGGGGGAGGCCTCGGACGAGCAAGTTCGACAACCAGCTCGGGTTTGGGCAGGACCCCGTCGGGAGCGTCGGGTCTCGCACCGGCACGAACAGCCTCGACGTCGTCGTACAAGAGCGTCCCGCCGCCCGTCCGAGGGGTCGGCGCACCCGTCGTAGCTGCGGCACCACCAGCATACAGCGCTCCTCCCTCACAAGCCGCACACGCCGAGGTCGCCCAGACCAAGCGTGCGCCCCCTCCCCCACCTCCGCTCAAGGCCAAGCCGTCCTTCAACGCACCGGCTCCGAAATACGTCGTCGCGCTCTTCGACTTCGAGGCGCAGGCGGCTGGCGACCTGGGCTTCTCGGTCGGAGACAGGATCGAGGTTGTCGAGAGGACCGGGTCGACCGAGGACTGGTGGACGGGCAAGGTCGGCGGCAGGCAGGGAGTGTTCCCGGGCAACTACGTGCAGGAGGAGCAGTAGGGCGGGAAAGGAGGAAGGTCGCTCTCTGATCGGTCGTTTGCCCTGCCCTTCTGTTGCGCGCGTGACTGGCTCTCTACCGCTGGCCTCTCTTCTCGACGCGTCTCGTCACTTCCTCTTTTTTCTTTCTTTGGCCTGCCCTACCTTACGTACCTACCTTTCCTTTGCATGATCCGATACTGTGCCCAGATCTTCGTCAGACCTGTATACTACATCGCCAAACCGAAAGACATGAACGCGAGCCACATGATGGGTTGAGCAACGAAGACAAGCAGTTGCCGACGACGGGCGAGGAGGACGTACGGCGGAACAAAGCCTTTCGAATCAGAGATAGGCCAGAAGCACCGGACGAGGGTGAGGCAAGCTTGGACCAGTGATGTCTGACTTGAAGAGCGGGACACAAACCACGATGATTAAGCGTGACTGCACCCACGTACGAAACACATGAGCTGGTTCAACCCCGTCCCACGGGACGCTCCACCGCCTCGTCCACGCTCTTGCATCCCTGTCCGCCCTGTGCCCCACAGAAGACGCTCGCTCTATGGTGCTCCACCCCCAAAAAGACCACTCCCTCTTCTCCGATGTCCCTACCACCCAGAACAAAAGACAACGGCCCAGCAGACCAAGTTGCAAAAGCTAAGCTCCCTGGCCGAATTGAACGACCGACCTCAACATAAGCTGTAGTTCCGAAGCACACATACTAGTGTCGCGTAATAGCCACTATACCAAGGGAGCTAGTGGGTTATTTGATGACGCTGAGACCATAAAGCGTAATTATAAGGACGCTTGTTTATGGGGCAAGGGAGGGCGAGAAGGGCAGAGGTGAGGAGAGACTGGGGCATGGCAAGCAATAAGGAGAGGGAAGCGCGCAGCCGGTTTAAGTTGGCACAAAGAGAGTTAGCTAGAAAGAGAGGACAACAGCTGAAGTAAACAGGCCGGGCGGAGGCGGAGGAGGGAAAGAAGTGACCCACCCGTGCGGGTCGAGCTCGCGACTCGGGGGTCCGAGCCGGACACGTTGTGGAAGCTGGCTTTGAACAACATGTTTGGGAGCAACAGAGCGGAGTGTGATATGGAGAGCCGTATGAACGCTGGGATACAACCTCATAGAGGGAGGTGGGCGCAGACTCTGCTTGTCAGCCAAGCTGAGCTTCGAGCTCAAGCTCGAGGTGTTGCGAGCTGACGCGAGCTGCCTGTCCACCGCCGCCCCTTGACTGCTTCCCGATTTCTGCGCATGGATGCCTCTTGCTTTGCACACATCTCATGTCCAAATCAGGCTCTGCTGTGCGTTGTTGAAGGCAAGGGAGGGAAGCGCACCTGTATCGGGGAGGCACCGAGGTCCGGGGTCGGAAGCGCGCGGGTGAGCTCGGCTCGTCCAAGATGAGCGGGCTTGGGTAGGCTCGCTTGCTGCATGCCCAGCCGCTGTTGCCCCCCTCCTTCTTCCATTCTTGATGCACCACTGCACGTACCAGTGCCTGAGTGTAAGAAACGACCGTCTCCTGTCCAGCCCCAGGGGTGGGAAGGCAGGGCAAGAGAAAGAGGAGGAGGAGGAGGGAGGGCGCTGAGCTGAACGCGCGGCCGTCACCTCGTCTCTCCTCGCGCGAGTGCAAAGACGGAAGTACCGCGTTGGATCCATCATTTTGGATAACTATATAAGTACGTACTGGGGTTTGTTGTCAATGACCGCCCGGCTAGCTCAATCGGTAGAGCGTCAGACTCTTACCAAGTCTCTGGCATGTCGCGGCATCTGAAGGTTGGGGGTTCGACCCCCCCGTCGGGCTAACGTTCCTTTTGGCCGCCATCATCGGCCCGGGCTGAGGACCGGGCGCGTGGGAGGCAAGATGCAGGGATGGCTTTTTTGAGAGGAGGTGGGAAGGAGCACAGATTTGTTACAGAGGGGGGTGATGTAAGCTGCAGAGCTCAGACAAGAGGGCAGGAGCTGAGGAAGGGAAGGAGGGGAGGAAGGGAAGGGAAGAGGGCGTGTGCAGAGCTCACCTTCCAAACTGAGCTCGGCTCAATCTGTCTTGACCTCATCTGCTCTCTCCACCCACCCTTGCCAAAGCTATCTGCCACAGCTAAACATATCAACTTAGCTCACAAATCTTCCCTCTGCCATCCTCCCTCTGCCATCACCTCATAGCCCTGCAGTCCAACACATCAAGACCAGGAGCCAGCCATCCCAGTGAAAAGCCCCTATCACGGCTCTTGTGGGAACAACGGTTGCGCAACCTATACGTTTACAAAGGATCGCCAACATCAATTCTGGGTGGCTCAGTTGGTAGCGCGTCAGACTGTTAATCTGAAGGTCCATGGTTCGAACCCATGTCTAGAAGCATTTCTTTTGCACTTTTTGGCCCTGGCTCTGGCCCCCCCTCTCCCAGAGTGGATGGGTGGTTGAGGGGTTAGAGGGGGGTGATGGATGCAAGTCTTTTTTCAAGCTGAAAAATGGAAGGGAACAACAAGATTGAGGAAGTGAAAGTGGCACATGCGCTAGAGGAGCTTTGAAGCCAAAGGTCAGATCAACACACATCTCTCTCCCCGCCCACTCCCTGAGGTCCCAACGCTCGCTCTCTTGGGTCTACTACTACCTCTTGCCACGTGAATGAAAGCTTGGCTTAAATTGGCCTGACAAACATCAGCTGACTTCTTTGCTCTCTCCCTTGTTCAGGAGCAGCTCCTGCTATATAGCAGCTGAGCAACAGGCAGGGGAAGGGACACTTGAGTGATCCGCCAAAGTGGCCTCCAAACACCCATCTTGCTTTGTGCAAGCTCCTTTTGCCACTCCCAGCCATGCTTCAAGTACTGATCTATGGGCTTGCTCTCTTACAGCTCTCTGCGCGTTGCTACGCGTCTTCAACCAGCGGAAGCAAGGTCATCAACCAAAAAGAGTAGGTCTGCTATTGCACCTGCTGAGCTTTGCTTGAGCTGACTTGTCCCCCCTTTTGTACTTGCCACTTGCCACATTCCCCTGAAGCAGTACTGACTGTTGCTACCAAGTCTTGTCTTTCAGGTATGCAGCCTCGCAAGCAAGATATCTTTCTTATCCTTGCTGGCAATGTATCAACCAAGTCTTCTCTCTCAGTCACCTTGCTCCGCTTGGTCAAGGTCCCCTGCCCACCGCACCTTTTCTGCTCAGTCAGCCGTTCTTCTATCAATTGCCTTCACACACAGTACAGATCTCAAGCTTTATCTGCGGTTTTGCACCGTAGAAAGCATAGAGACCACAGCAAGGCAAGCTTGCTTGCTGCACTTGCTTGACCCCTTGGCTTCCCTCCTGTTATTTTTGTTCTGGTTTCCTGCCTTCCTGTGTGTGACAAATTATACAAAGGCACAAAGCATGCAGATGACTAACAGATCCATAGGGACCTTGCACCATGTCAAATCAGCAGAGGGGTTGTGGGCGTATGCTGTAGTCTTGACTAATCACCTGTTGACAGCCATTCAAGCAAATTGCACACATCTCCAGCATGTAGTGCAGACAGTGTGCTTCCTAGCCATGCTTACTTAGTAGGACCTGTCAAGTGATTGGGTCAGCAGTACTGTTCAGCACTGTGCTTGGACATGAGCCATCTTCTTTTGGTCTACTATTTTAGCTGATGCAACTCTGTCATGCAAAAGCTCGATCTTGATCAGTTTTGTATGAGGAGTCAAGCAGAATGATATGAAATGTATGCATGCTGTCAAGGAGTCTTGCTTGGGGTGCTCCTGTTGAAGCACAGCCAGCTGAGTGAAATTTCCAGACAAAGCCAGCTTCAACCTGCATTGACAGTATTACATTCACAATAAGCGCAACTCTGCAGACATATGCTATCACAAGGCAGCAGCTTCAAATCTGCGCTATTCGACAGACAGACTTTCCACCAGCAAAAGCAGACAATGTAGCTGGTAGCATCCTGCCTATTTCCATCTAGACACAACTAGACATCCAAGAAGAGTTGGAACGCTTCACTAAATGGGTACTCTGATGATCCTTAGACCCCCTTGACCTTTGAGGCACCAACACCAGGACCCCAACAGAGCATGTACCACCATTGAGTCACAGCTTGCCATGCTTGTGTCTCTGCTGCATCACTTTGCTTAGCCCTGCCTGTGACTTGGACATGCCATCACATTGAGCTACTTGTGTGATCCAAGCAACATGTCCCTTCTTGCTTGAGGGCAACGCTGATTGTGTTCAGACAAGTTGAAATGAACTTGGCTTGTACACTAGAACTTGTGCTGCTCAGACTCTCTGGGTACAAATGTCTTCAACAGCCTGCCCCACCCTGAGATTGGGGCAATCAAGTGCTAGCTGCAACACTAGCTCAGACAAACAGAAACACCAACACAGAAGCCAATCAACAGCTTTCATGGTTCCTCCCTCTGTCTGTCTTGCATCCATCATCCGGATCAGAAGGCGTGATTAGACGCCTCTCCAGATCAGCCACTTTCAGGGCCATTTCGTGTTGCAGGAGGATCTAAAAACGGGCAGAGGGTTAGGGTTAGTGGCGCATGAGCGTCTTGGCAATGAGCCGGTAAATGAGCTCGCCGCACGCAATTGGCCGGATCCCGCCGTCGGACTTGGCGAGGGGCGTGAGCCGCGAGGTGCAGAGGAGAGCTTGACCGGGTGCCGTTCCTCCCGCGACCTGCTTGGTGAGGAGCGCAAGGAAGGCCTGCACGTCGTCGGACTTGATGGCGTGACCTAGAAGCGATGGCGTCCATCCTGAGACACCTGGAGCAGTGTCGGGCTTGAAGGTCCGGAAGGCGCGGAGGACGTCGTCGAGCTCAGGAAGTGAGCTTGGGGCTGTTCCCTTCCGGTTTGAGAACGGGTTCTCCTCCCCCTCTGGGTGCTTGGATCGGAGCGCCTCCAATGTCTCCTCTGACAGGGCGGCCACAGCTGCGTTGTTGTCCAGCAGTTGGGCAGCCCGGCCGAGCTTCCCGTTCTCAACCGCGCGGGCGATGCGGACAGGGAGGGAGGAGCCAAGGGAAGGAGGGGGAGCTTGAGTGGGCCAAGTCACGCGTGGGTACGCCTCCAGGTGGAGCTTGCCTGCTGCGGCGCTTGTTGAGGACGCCAGCTTGAGCGCAGGGGCAAGGCCAACCTTGGGGAGGGCAAGGAAGTCAAAGAGGCAACGCTCCGAGGGGTCACGGACGTAGGCGCGGGCCCGTGCAGCGCATGCCTCAGTGAATGGCTTGGACCAGGTAGGCGGGAGGGGTTTGTAGACGGTGGGGCAGGCGGCCAAGGAAGCGAAGCGGCCAGCAAGGTCAGCAAGCAGCTCGGGCTCTGGGGAGGGTGATGGTGAAGGGGAAGGCGAGGGGGAAGGCGAGGGCGATGGTGAGGGCAATGGTGAGGTTGATGCGCTGGCAGTTGCGCGCGCAGCAGCCGAAAATCCGCGGGCGAGATCTCCTCTTCCCCCCTCCGCGGCTCCCCCTGGGTTAGGGTTTAACAGGGCATAGTATATTCGAAGGAGACCTGTAGGAGTAAAGTAATGCGAACGGGAAAGCGACTAGGACAAAAAAGACACACCTAGAACGAAAAGCACCGGGCGCGAGCGCGAAGCAGAACCAAAGAAAGGACACGAGTGAAAAGAGAGTAGTTGGGCATAAGGCCAGACCAGTGAGAAAAGATGGGAATGGTAGAAGGAGAAAGGGTGCCACCGGTGGAGATGACAAGGGGGTGGAAGGGGGTGCGAACAATGGCGTCGTACTTGGCGTGCTTCTCTGCCTCGGTAAAGTTGAGTTGATGGAGGAGAGACATAGAAGCGGCCGCTGTAGAGGGGCAGTCGTCGGGGGTGAACGGCTCCGGGAGGAACGAGGTGGGGATCTTGGTGTTGCCGTCAAACGGGACCGGATCTCGTCCGGCAAAGGTGGCGGCCGAGACAACGGTCACGTCGTACTTGGACACCGGCGATCCAAACGATCCTGGGCCCGAAAGCTGGACGTCCGTCCAGAGCTGTGTGCCGGGCGCAAACGGCTCCAGTGTGACGCGTGTGTGCTCGATGGTCTTGAGGTGGGTCT
>BTPH01000093.1:0-47933 GCA_036245725.1 Mrakia hoshinonis
GCTGACGGAGGAAGTAAGCGGAAGAAGTTGGGCACTCGTACCAACCTGCTGGAATCGGAGAGATGGGGTGCGGAGGTCAGGGGGCGCGATCGGACGACTAATTGCCGGCCTCGTCCGCATTCCGGCTTCGAGACGCGCGGGGGGATCCCTACCAAACAGAACGACCAGCAGTCCTCTGGCCAACGGCCAATCGGACCGTAGTGGGATAACAAACCCCGCAAGACCAACATGCTTGTCTAGAGTTCACAAAGCTAGTTTCCCGCTCTCGTCGCCTCTACAAACTGTCAAGCACACGAATCTCTACAGGCTTTCGTCGTACGAGAAAGACTGTCTCCAGGTCGCGCGATGTTGGACTTGCTTGTCAAGTCACTACATGGCCGCGAAGGGTAACCCAACGTGCACTGGGACAGTGCTATAAGATAGGTCATTCAACGATAGAACTGCACTGAGGGTTGTTCACAATGGCGACTTCACGAGCGCAGGCGTAGCAGTCCAGCTTGTACTCGCTAAAGTCGTTTCGTGTTTGAGTGCTGTTCGGCCCGCCTCAAGACCGGAAGAGCGCTTAGCGAGGCACGTTCAAGGATGACAGGAACTCGCGAATATTCGTATTGACCGTCGGATTAGGGAGGCTTGCCACCCAATATCTCGCTCCGATCTATGCCACAACGCAGGGTTTCATGGCATGGTAAAGAAGTTCCCCTCCACGCTTGTGTCAAAGCAGCCACTAATCCTCCAATATACTGCCCGATGGTTACGGTGCTATGATGTGAATAGACGGTACACTCTCATCTCGATGAATATCAGTTTCAGCCATGTGACAACGAGGGTGCAGGGCGGGCATATGGCAACCCCCGCGGCCTTCTCTTGGAACAGTCGATCGAAACAAAGTGCGCAGCTGGAACCGTCTGGTGGATCGTTTTCGGTATTACGGTATCAAAAGCTGCAACTCGCATGCATCGGATTATCACCACTCTTACACCTTCAGTAGGGATGAGCAGCATACATCTGATTGGAGGTGTCTCTCCTTATTTCCTTAGGAGCGGCCATGAAGGGAGACGCAAAAGCGAGACAAAGCCGAGGGCGCGGAGGGTGGCTTGTCTCTGCGGCTTTCTGTCCCGCAGCAGATCGGGGCTCGGCCCGGGACGGAGTTACGATAGAGGTGTTCCCATTCTACGGTCCGCTTGACAATCGGCCAGCCAAGTCATTATTCCGCTCTCCACCACACGTCCGCCCAAACACCGATCTGCATCTCGCAATATCCTCAAACCAGTACTCTAACCTGCCTCTTATGCCTTGCTTGCTCTGGACCAATGCCCGTACCACAAGATCGCAGGTGAGCGGTACATCTTGATGCGCTGTATCGGGATGAGAGGCTTAGAGCGGGAATGAAGGACCGCCTCGTACGTGGTGAGAGGCCCCACGCTGAACTAGCCACTCTCTTCTTTGCTTCGTCTAGCTCACCTCTCCTAGTAAGTGGATGTCCTTGATTCGACGTGCATGACTGTTCAAGCTGGTTTTGTTCGGCGTGCCAGTCTGAATGTCTCTGACATGGATGGTTCCATCCTTCCCTGATCCTTCGAATCGAATCAGGCGGCTTGACCTTATCCGTGACTTCACCCCTCGCTACCACCGCCTCATCTACCTCCGCCTTAAAGGCTCGGCACCCGACGTACCTCCTACTGCTCAAGGACATGATCATCTCGTCTCCCAATCAAATGTTGGACCTGCAACAGGTCAGTCGTCTCCATCGGCGCTAGATGGCAGGTCCCTGGGCCAGATAGGTTGCTGATTGATCACTTCGTGTTTGGTCCCGTCGGACCGCTACCAGATGTATGCGATCTTTGAGGCTTGGCCTGGCTTTCTCACCTCAAGGAAGGGTAGCGGCAATGGATGGAAGGTCAGTCCCGTGCTGGTCCACTTCTACCCATGGCAAGGGACGGGCGAACGAGCGCGTCCGTTCGGTCCCCAATGCTGATTGGCTCGCCCTGCTTGCTTCTCTTTGTCTTCTGACTCTCGGTCGTCCTACCGACGTTCGTGATCTTTAGAACACAATCAGGAATCTTCTGTCACTTAATCTCGACTTCAGCAAGATCATAGCTTTTTCTGGTGCGTCAGAAGTCACCACGTTTTGTGAATTGACCGAGATGGCTGGCAATGGACGACCTCTGCGCTTTGATTGGCTCCGTAGTCGGTCCTTGTTAGCAAACGCGCCCTTTTCAAGATCCACCAAGACGTTGCTCCTTCTTGGATCTTACCTTTTGATCTTTCCGGTCAAACTGAAACACTCACCCCCAGCAACCTCACCCACGCAAGCGGACCTCGAAGGCTGGCTTTGTTCGGCTCACCTTCTCCTTCTATCTCCTCTGACACCCATCATCCCCCGCCAAGACAGCATTCGAATTTCACATTCGAAAGAATGTTCGCAGACTAGCAATTGTTGTTTTAAACATGAGTTCGACTTGATGAATTGCTACTGAATGACCTTGGCTTGGTTGACGCTAATTCCTAACGCCAAAAAGACAGCCTGTCGTTCTGCTGGGGTTCGTCTCCAGCGATTATTGACAAGACTGGTATTTCCCACTCGTTTCAAGGCCCTGCGCAATCGCCACTGGTTGAAAGGTATCAAGGCTCCCCATCCTTGCTGTCATGCAGAGCCAACCTGATCAATTGCTGAGCTCTGCTGCTACAGGTAGCTTGTGGTGGCGAGAGGAAGAAATTCGTAGATCCAGCTCAAGACGAAAAAGAGTGTTGTCAGCTTTGTTCAGTCGGTCTGAGGAAGTGACGGAGGGCACCCAGGAACGCAGCTTCCCGACGAACCGAAGCAGTCGAGGACTTAGGAGGAAGCCTCCGCAGTCCGTCTTTCGACTTCTTACGTCTAGTCCGGTCCACTGTATCGATTTCGTTATGATCAGAATCAACAGCGGCAAAATATCTGCATGCTCATCCCTTCTCCGATTCCGATTGCTCGACCCTCGGATATTCCCAAGCCTGCCGCGCCAACGCCGCTCTCACCGCCAACCGAACCATCTCGACCGCCTCAAGCGCAGGCATCGTTTCCCACCGACCCCACCAGCCGCTCAGCACTACCGGCAGTACAGCGAAGACGGACGAGGCGAGATCGAGGAACGCGACCAGTCGATACGACCCTCCGAACGAGCGGAGGCGATGGTTCAGGTGCAGCTGAGATACAACCAGATGGGCCGCAGAGCCCTAACGATCGACCGGGGGATCTTGGAGACCCTGGACGTAGGACGAGGCATCGGATTTGAAGCGGAGAGGGGTGGGAGGATGAACCAGATGAGGAGTTAGGAGGCAAGAGTGAAGACCTGAGAGGTGAGCAACAAGCGGGCAGAGTCGAAAGTCAGCGTCGCATGAGAAACCGGCATGGGACGGCAAAGGAAGATGGGGACGAACCCCTGCTCGCAGCGACCACGTAAACTTGCCGTCTTCCCTCGCACTCGCCCGTTCGCCCTTAGTCGCTCTTCTTCGCCTGACTCCAACGAGCACCATCTCCTTCGGTCCTCCACCGACCCACTCGAGCCTCACGCACAGGCTCCAGACCAAACCCGAGATGAGCACCACGACCGGGGTCATCATCCAGTCCTTCTTGTCTCCCCGTGAGACGACACCCGCGCCGAACGCCACGAACCGGACGAGAGTGTCAATCGCGTGGGCGGGGACGGAGATGCCCATTGTGAGAATGCGCGAGTACCAGAAGTAGGCGGTGAGGATAGTGGAAGTGAGGGAGGCAAGTTTGTCGAGTTTGAGAGAAATGAGTCGAAGGATCGGGTGTGAGTTGTGTGAGAACGAGTGACCCATGAGCGCGCCTGACGAGTGCAGTAGCGGGCAAATGAATGTGAGACATGCAATCGGCATCAGCAAGAGCCATCACTGGACACATTTGGCACACGGCAAGAGCGGGAGCGCGACGACGTACGTCTGAGCTCGGCCAGATCCTGCTCGTGGGCCTCTTCAACGACTGGCATACCGAAGAAGAGTTGCGGTCCACCGAAGAAGCCGGAGGATGGGACCTCGCTGGTTGCCTCGTTGTAGTACTTTTCAGCCTGAAGGAAAAAAAAATCGTCAATAAGTCTCAATGAAGGCCAGAGAAGATAAAGTTCTGCGGCGGCCGGCAAGAGGTTGACAAGAGCGGCCACGAACAGGGGCGGCCTTGACTGGCGAGATGGGCGCAAACGAGACGTGCCAGTCGAACGAGAAATCGGCCCCGTCACCTGGGGGAGTGATGGGCAGACAAGATGAGCTTTAGATCCCACGAGGAGGGAGCGACGGTTGGCGCGAAGACGGACCTTTGCCTGCGCCCTCAGTCATGTTGATGTGATCTCTCGGACCCGTCTTGCCAAAGTTTGCGAGCAAGAAAGGGAGATATCGCCAGCCTACCGTCTGCGTCGCATTTGTCCCGACGATGGCCGGCTCGGTCGAGGCGATCCGCATGAGCCTCTCGAAGTGACCCTTGTTGGTGAACGTCCTTTCGCACTTTCTGTAGTTCCCGCGATTCCCGCACTCCTCCTTCAATTGAGCGCATAGACGACAGGATAAGGTTAGGTCACGTTGAGAGATTGAGCGCAGACGGGGCCGTACCTGCGTGACGCGAAGCTCCCTCATCTTCCTCTTGAACTTTTTGAGCGAGTAGACCGGGGACCGATCGATCAGCGTCACCATTGATCGCTTGATCAAGACCGTGGTCGCGATGCGACCCGATCCGGCAGAAACGCGAGGAGAGTGCTGCTCTGTGGTGTTGGGCTCTAGCCAGTCGAGGTCGGGTTCGTCGTCGTCTCCTTCGATTCCAGCATCGTCGAGCTCGAGCTTCGCAGTCTCGTCTTCCGCATCGAGCACGAACGAATGCCTGCCGAGTGGGAAGACGCGTCGAAGCAAGCCAAAGGACGGAGCGCCCTGGACCCGGCTCTCCCAAGGTTGATCGAGGTCCTTCTGCTCGGAGACATTGCGGCCGACTGCGGGGTATGGCAGAGGGTGACTCCCGAGGGGTCTCCTGAAGTCCTCGAGTGCGCTCGTTCGACGGTTCTGCATGTACTGTGTCGTGTTGGCGACAAAGAACGGCAACGTTGTCGACGATGGGACCAGGTGGAACGCAGCCTCGAGATGGGTCGACCAGTCTCCCTTGCGGATCAACCGCCTGGTCGGAGTCGGGAACAGTTGTCGGAGTCGGCTCGTAGCACAAATGGGAACGGGCCAGAGCCATGGACGTACACGACGTTATCGGGCAGCACGACGTTGACGATGTCGTTTCTGGACGCGGACACGTCCAGCTCGCGCATCAAAGGCTCGCTGAAGACGCGCTCCCACTCGGGCTCAGGCGGAGGAGTCCACCCTTCCGTCGATATCCTACCGCCTTTACCGAGCATGTGGCTACCGCGACCTACAGTGAAGGCGAAGGGCTGTGACGAGATTGAGGACGAGTTGGCGGCCGTTGAGTTGGAGTCGTTGAGGCCAGGCTCCATCGTCGGCGGAAGCTCCACCTCGTCGTGCTCTGCATCGTCGAGATCATCAAGGTTGCCGTAGTCCTGCCCCTTGAAGTAGATGGACGCGACGAGGTCGAACTTGACGACCGCGCCCTCCCTCGCGTGCCCAAACATGGGCCGAACGAGCTCCGTCTCTTTGGCGACGGTCCCAGTCGGAACGTGGACCTGCTTGTGGTGCGGCTGGCGAGCCCTGCTGTACGTCTGGTAGGCGGGTCGACCGTGTGTCCACACGTAGAACGCTCCAAGTCCTCCCACGACGAGGAGGGCCGTGGCGAGGAGGAAGCGGAACGGCGAGCTCGGCTGAGGTGTGTACGTTATGGGTGCCTGTCCAAGTAAGGGTGAGCTTTGGCGTCTCGATGACAAGGCAGCCGGATCAAAAAGGGATAGACGTAAGGTGGTCTGCGAGTCTGCCGCGGGCAGGTAGACCTCGGAGGGCGAATTGACTAGCTCGAAAGGACGTGGACCAGAGGCAAGACAGTAGTCAGCAACTGTTGGGCTTTGTAGATACCCGACCATCACAGATGCCTGTCCTCCTACTCACCTGCCGTTCCCGATTTTTCCTGTCCTCGTCCTCATCCACCTCGGCGCTAGCTCGACCTTCACGGCGGCGGCGGCTTTGTCCTGTCCCCGCCCTCGTCACTTCCTTCTCCTCCGTCGTCCTTCGGTCGCAAGCCCAACCCAGATCCTAACTACCTCATTCTCGTTACCGTTCAAGGACATAGACGAGGACGACTATAACTCGTCTTGTAGGATCTGAGGCAGGCCTAACGAAGGGGGCGCGGGGGCTAATGATGCGATGCAACCTGTACCCCCTTTCCTTATCGTACTCGTCCTCCCCTCTCTCGCCTGTGTCTACCGCTCGTTCCGTGGCGTTTCCATCCTACCGGATATGGCGGAGCTGAAGCACGGCAGGTCTCTTATGCTGACCCTAGACCTTGTTATATTCAGGATCCGAGATTGGTCAAGGCGCCCGAATGTAGGCAATCGGTTAGAAATCGATTAAAGCCAACCCAACCTGGTCTGATAGCTCTGAGGTTCAGTCTTTCTTCTTCGTTCGAGTTGGAGAAAGAGGGGAAGGTCAAAAAGTAAACATTTCGCATTCTCGTCTCTGTGACCGTTGCTTCGCGTTTCTTTGACCGTCATTTGTTTTACAATCCTTCCCGCTAAACCCAGTACATATTAACTCGAGGCTTCCTTACAAACCCATTGCTGCCAGAAGCATCGACGGGTACCACCACAGACTAGTCTAACGATAACCTGTCTACGACTTCGAATTTCGGGCCAAGCGTTTCCGGCTGTGGTGCTTTTGAGATCGCAGCCTGTTCCTTTGGACAAGGAGGCATCGTTCCCGCTTCCATAGCTTCTGTGTGTTGAATGACTTCTCGTTATTCGTGTCTCCATATTCTTGTGTGGCAATTTCGCTGACGATGTTTTACTTGCACCCCGATCCGTTTGTGTGGTGACAGGGTCCTCCTGAGCGTCGCTTCATGTTTCCTCAGCTTTGCCCTTCATTACTAAGTCACCCGGTCGTTCTCGGCCCCTTTCACCGTCCCCAGTCGCTCTATCCACTGCACTGACACTTTATCGCCACCGTCCAGCGCCATACTCCACCCCAACTCCTTATCAGCCCCATCCACCCGGCTCGCTACCCCGCCATCGTACTACCTAGTCCTCAGCGAGGTTCAAACGATCTTCGTCCAGGTCCTGACCGCTCTGAAAGCGAGATACTTCGCTCCGTCCATCGAGGATAGCTTCTTTTTCATACTCTGCTTGGCGCGGGGGGGGGTCGCGTAGGCGGTCATTAGGGGGGCGAGTCTGCTCATCGCGTGAGTCTTGCCATTGAGCCGTCTCCTTGCGCGCGTGAGGAGGGCCTGACTGACTCAATCGCTAATGCTGCTGCCGTTTCCCCCTGGACACACCACGGAGCACACTTGGACGTGATCGACACTCGCCTCGTAGCGCAGCAACTCCAAACTAAGTCGCGTACGACGCATAACGGCTCTGTCCCGGTGAAGGATATAAAGATCGATAGTCCACCGACAGCCGCTGTGGGACCTCTTGTTCATCTTCGGCCAGCGTCCCACAGGCCGTACACCTCTGCGCTCGACGCTGAGCGGAAGATTGTTGCTGAGGAGGGCTGGGGCGCGTTGTTTATTACGTGGAGATGGAGACTTGCTTCCGTCGCGCTCGATCTCATCTTCTGACTGCTCACGTATGGCTGAAGAAGTGATTATGCGGGTCTGTGTGGCCAAGCGCACCCCTCAATCTCCTTGGTCCGTCCCGAAAGGGAAAGCTACCACGTCACGAGTGTGGACTAACCTCGTTCGGCCGCCAGTTTGTCATCATCTTCGTACTCTGCTCCCTGCCTAGCGTGTGCCTCTCCGTCTCCCTCGTCTGCCTCTACTTCGTCTGTCACCTCCGCCTCCCTAGCTAAGTGAGCTGCACAGGCCGTGCTGAGCGAGTCGCTCATCGACGACTGGGCAGACTCATGTGAAGGGGGACCATCGGTGAACAGGTATGGGTAAGGCTGCTTGTCCAAGAAGTCGGGTAGGCTTCCGTGGACGAGTCTGAAGGAGGGGGCGTCGAGTCACATGTCATACGAGGGGAAACAGTATACTCGAGGAGAAGGGATGGGGGAGAGCAGCCTCCGACTAGGCCGCGATGGGGACCGAGCTCGGCCAGACGAGACAAGAGACGGCTGCCCTCGTCGTCAAGTGCAAGAGATGACAGGTCGCGTGGGGTGAGCGTGGAATGTGAAAGCGTGAGATCTTGAAGCCAACAAACGGCGACAGAACAGGGAGATACCGGTAGGGCGGCCAAGCATCGTCAAGTGGGACTTCGGGAGCCCCGGCAGCGGAGATGATACGCGTAACAGATGACTGTCTGTCGGGCGCCATCAGACGCGACGACCATGGGTCGGTCTAACGGGAGTTCGATCGCCTGTATATGCGACGTCGGCCGAGGATGGTGTCGGCGAATTTGCCAGTGGGTTTGTTGGTATAAGTATGAGGATGAGGCAGCGAGAGTGGAAGCGCAGCGGGGGCAAGTGCACCCGCCATACTCGTATGTCCGGTCTACTGGCCAAGACTGTACAGGCACCGAGATACTGAGCACTCTCAGGAATGTCGCAGAGATCCGGCTGCAATGAGCGGGAAAGGCCAAATAAGCTGATCTTTTCAGCTCGATCAACCCACCCAATGGCCCCACTGAAACAAGACCCAATATCCTTTCTGTCATTTTAGCTTCTCCAGGTCGCTCCCAAACACCCACGGCCCTCGCCATGCCTTCCTCTGCTTCATCTTCCCGGTTTCCCTCCCTCGCCTTAGTCTCGACGTCTACATTGCGGAGGAGCGGATCTCGTTCGTCAATGCCGTCGTCAGCTCCTCCTTCACTGCCTCAACAGTCCCCCGACCTCGCCACCCCTTCGGTCGCGCACGATAGGTCCCCCTCGACAGCGGCAGGATAGTACGGTCACGAGCGGGAGTCGATAGCAGCTGCTGATCTTGTGAGTGGCTAGCTAGGTACGCGTCGTGTAAGCGCTCTGGTGGAGTAGGAGCGATTTAGCGGATGGCGCTCAAGCGTGTTGCCCATACCTCCCCGTCAGTGTTAAAGTGATGCGCTAACAAGTAGGCAGGCGTGGAGGAGGCGTGGAGGTCCGTGAAAAAGTCTTGGCAGTGATGCTGGGTGAAACGGCGTTTAGTGCAGATCTCGGTGGTAGTAGCCAATATTCAAGTGAGAACGTTGAAGACTGAAGTGGAGAAAGGTCCCATGGAACAGCAGTTGGACATGGGTCAGCCGATCTCAAGAGATAGGGAAACTCCGTTTTGAAGCGCACAATTCTTTGTGCCACCATTGGAAGGGATTCCAAATTTGATTCCGGAACCAGGATGTGCATCCTTGACAGCAACGTAAATGAAGTTAGAGACGCTGCTGTTGAGGTAATCCTTTCTTTCCGTCGGAGGATCAAACCGTTGATTGGCGAGTATTTGCAACAAGTAATTGATCCTCCAAAACGCCTTGTACGGAAACGACAACCATCCACCACCGAAGAGTGCCCCTCTGCAAACTGTCACATGCTTCCCAGGTCACATAATCAAGTCAACTCTTCCCTCCAAATTCGTCCACGTTCAACGCTATCATTTTTTTGCCAATCTTGTCCGCCACACCCGTCCCCGCCACCTACGTATCTCCCTCATCTCCCTTCTGCGTGGGTCATATACGCTAGGCGTAGATGGTAGAGAACGAGATAGGGAGAGCCACGGTGGGAAAGCGTGTAGGGTTGTGCAGTAGATAAGACAGCATAGGGGGGCAAAGAAAGACAAAGAGCGAATGAAGCAAGCACCAGCGGAGCCGAAAATAAGCAAGAAGAACAAGTAAAGTGAATGAAGATCCTATGAGACTATTCTATGACTGCTTCTTCAACGTTATCGTTAGAGGTTGCATGCGATGCACCGTCATACCCGAAAGGATGCCTCAAGACTGAACGCATCTCCGCTCTCCCTCCGCAAAACCGACGACAATTTTGTGACTGGAGCGTTATAGCTTGCTGGCGGCTCGTAGAGATGGACCGCGTACGTCAAGGGTGACAGTGAGGAGTGAGACCAGAGTAGTGCAATGGTGTTGCCTGGGTCGGAGATCGATTGCGCGGAGGTAGGCCTGTAGGTAAAGGTGGGAATGAGGGCTGGTACAGGTGTCGAGCTTGGCCGTGGACGCAGAAACGGACTCATTCGTGCTGAAGGGAATGATCTGATCGCCCATGCTCCGTTCCTGAGAATGGGCAACAACGGTGACAAAGCTATCGGACTGCCGAAAGTGTCCACGCCCGAGGCACCCTCTTGGGCACCGCCGCTGATATCCCGTCCTGACTCATCGAACATCTGCGCGAAAGCTGATTCAACATGGGCCTTGTGCGGACATTGCAACGAGTTCGCGTCTGCCTACTTCTTGATCTTTCCGATCGCGGTAGGGGATGCAGTCGAACCGTGCTGAGGGACAAGTGAGAACGAGCTTAAGTCTTGCGGCGTTCTTGACAAGGGGCTTGAGCCGGGTTGATAGGAGCTCACTTGGCCGTGGGCACGTTGGGCGGACTGTGTGCGTGGAAGGGAAACGGAGAGGAGGAGAGCGACTGGGTAGGTTGAACAGGCCACGGAAAACGCGACCCCAGCCCAGCTGGAAGAACATGGGGGAGGAAAGGTTAGGAAAGGGTCAATCTGGGATTGTAAAGCGACATCAAAAGAGACATACCCTGGTAATGAGAGGAAGACGAGGGCTGACTTGAACGCTTGGGCACGCACAGTCACGACAGCTGAGCAGATGGAGATCAGAAACAGTGTTCGAAGCACAGGGTCGGCGCTCGTGCTGGTAAGGCTCTGTTCAACATCAACACAAGCGTCAGCTCTCGAGGAAGGATGAGATAAAGATGCAGTCGAAATAAGAGTCCTGAGCTTCGCTTTTTTGGTCTCCCAGGCCACAAACGCAACCAAGCTGATGTCGATTGCGCAGCAAAAGGAACTGTATACGGCCGAGAGCACATTGAACGCCTTAATGGAAGCCATCGTGACTTTGCCTTCTTGGCAAGAATGAGTTTAGGCAGGCACAGTATACGACATTGTGTCAGCTGGGTGGCATACAGTACCAGACCAGCAATGGGCTATCAAGAACGTTAGACTGACGGATATAAACCGCCCACACAACGGCCTAAAACCGCGCACACGACGGCAATCGGAGCCAGAACCACGTGCCAGGAGACTTCGACAGCAACGAGCCTGACAACCGCACTGCGAGCGACTCACGATTGAGCACAGCCCGAGCAGACAGCAGAACCCAGCAGCGATGCATACCATCCAGAACTCAGTCCGTTGGAGCGCCACTGCCGAGGTCTGAACGAGGGAAGCAAAGCTAAGCATCCGTCAAGCAATGAAGATGTGACAGCTGGGCAAAGGAGAGTGATGCCACTAAAAGTCAGCTTCGGCCACCTGACTCAGGCGACCACGAGCTGATCAGGACTCACATGCCGATCACGATCATCCCAAGCAACGGCGAAAGTGTAAACTCGACGTTCATCTTGGCCGACCTGGCGAGTTGGATGTCGGACAGGCCTCCCGATAGGTGCTGATGAGGTGAGACCGGAAAGCGATGGACAGACGAGACAGGACCGCATACAGGTCAGATGAGCACCGTCTCTGATCTTCGCCGCCGACTTGCATCTCCCCCTAACCTTCGGGTCCGAGATAGATGCACTCACACGAAGAGCACCTGTACAGTCAACAATGGTCTGGCAGAAGCTGACAATGCAGAGCACCTGTTCCACGAGTCACAAAGAGGTGATAGCGGAACAAACAGGTGGGACTCATCCTGATTCGACCGAGGGCTGCGTTGAGCTGAAGCTCACCAGGACGGTGATCTTCTCCGAGTGGGTCTCGCGCCAACCGAGGTTTAGTAGATAGAAGCCAGATTGGACCTTCTCGGATAGTGTATGTCAGATTTATAGACCAAAACAGGCAGACGAAGAATGGCAAGAGAGACGGAGGACCGCACAGAAAGGGCGCCGAAGCCCAACATGGACACGAGTGCGCTCGCAATATGGGGCACAAGCGTCGAGTGCGCCGATATAGGATGCATCTTGGTATCGACAATCCAGCTCTCAAGCAGGGACAAGCCCTGTACGTATCTTCGTAGAGGTACAAGACGCACGCGAGAGCGAGATGGGTGGTGGTTGGGAATTGAGAGTTTCATAAGGTGGTGTGAGCCTGATAGTGAAATTTCTGGTCGTCCGTGTTAAAGGATGAAACACACACTACCGGACCGCTGGGGTGCCCTGATGGGAACTTGTCTTGGGTTCGTCTGGGAGCCGTGGGTGCCAGCCTCGGCCGAGCGCTCTTGCGGGGCTGGATGTGAATTAGCGTGTTCGGTTCCTCCACCAATTCTCCAGGTTAGATCGACTGGGGCGGCACGCCTCTGCAATGGTGTCGTGGAGGCATGAGCTTACATGAAGGGACGGACGAACTCACGTCTAGCCTTGCTCATTCGTCAGCTTCTGGTTGCACATGCTCTGCCAAACTAGCACAGTGCTTATAGCCTCCTGCAGTGGCCCAATAGCGGCGGTACGCGTCTTTGGTCCGACCCCTACATCTTATCGCTGACCCCATTCTCACTATATCCCGCCCATCTCTCGCACTAGAACGCGCATGTCCCTTGCCCCTTTGGACCTCCCAACCCTAACGTCACCACCTCTCTCGACGCTTATCGCGTCCATTCTAGTGAGGAGATTGGAGAGGCAGTTCTCGATTTGGGTCGAACCTTCCTCTTGTTGTATGGAGTGCGTCTCTCCTTGTGGTCAATGTCTCCCGGCTTTGACGGATCAGGCACTTAGCTTTTACCTTCGTTCCGTTCGAACCGAATCCGGGGCCTTTCGGGCGCTTGTGCCGCTGACCGACCCCCCCGGCTTTTGACAACGGCCTCGCACATTGATGTTGGCTCTCTTGCTCTTCGTGGTTTCCAGTGTAGTGATCTGGGCGTGCTTGGGTGCGAGCTGAGCGGCCAAGAAGGCTTCGAGCTTTGTCGCGTCGCGCTTGGCTCGCTGGTCCGCACAAAGCAGAACCTCAGCATTCGAGTTCGTTCACGCGAGCATTGAAGTACCCCCATGTTGTCCGTCCGACGCGGACGGTGTTACACCAATTGCTTCGTACGCAGCTGGACAAGCCATCTGCTTGTCAAAGTTCGGCCGTCCCGGAGCCTGTTCCTGCGGGCGCAGGAAGGCTTGGTGCTCGACCGAGCCGACATTATGGCCTTCGAAGGTAGAAAAGATGTGTCCGGTTCCCATCGGGTGGGTGGAAGGAGCTGAGGAGAGGTGGTTGCGGCGAGACGACGCCTGACATGCTCCGCCTTACTTCCATGTGTTCATCACAGGGACCGCACGGCCCTTGTCGAGGTCCCGCAACCGATATCTCAGAGTGCGTTTCTCGAGTCTCTCTTAGTCTCAGAGAGACTATCTTGAGAGCCAGAGAGAAAGGCGCGTGAGCGGTCTCTGAAGGCGACGAGTAGGCCGTGCTCAAAGTTCCGACCGCCTCCGCCGCTTCCTCGGACATCGGCTGACTTTCGATTTCTTCTTCTGTTTCAACCCTGTGGTTGACACGCAGTTTGCGGATTTGAATCGACGCCGCGAATCTCAAAATAACTCGTCGACGTCTTTGGGAAGATGCGTCAGAAACGCGTCCCTGCAAATATAATCCTTCCGACGAAGGTCGGATAAGAGCGATCGCATCCTGCCGTAGCATTTGTCGAGATGCTCGGCGAGACGCTTGAACACGGCGTCTGATAGTGCGTTGGGAGGGAGGGTGATACCCGACGACCGTGGGCTTGTGCGACCCGAGTGAGATGAGATAGGGTCGATTGAGGGACGACGGTATAGGTTCACGGGCAGGTCGACTTTCGAGTGCGTAGTTGGTGCAGTGGCGTCCGTCCGCTCAGGAGGTCTTACGCTAAAATGCCAAAGCTGTACACTTTGCCGACGGATGAAATCATCCCGCTCGAGCTGGTCTCGGGAGCGAGATAGGCGAGATAACTGGAGAGCAGCCTGTCATCATACAAGCCTTGTGCGTCGCCGTCGGTGAACCTGGTCGATGTTTTCCTGTATTCTTCGACATCCGCTGGTTCAGCATTCGATGATGTTATGGGTGCAGCCGAATCGGTGCATGGTATACCCGCCAGCTGGACGCAGGTGATCGTGCGGGCAAGTTCCTCTTGAGAGGGCGGCTGCCCGTTCCTTGGTCGAAGATTGAAGAGAAAGAAGTCAGGTCGAGCGACGGCAATCGCAAGTCGACAGTCGTCGAAAGACTGAGAGTGCCAGCAAAGACAGACTGGTCAGCCTGGGCTGGTCGGAACGGGCTTACAGGCAGGCTCAGTACTGGCCTGTAAGATGTCGGCGGTCTGGATGAGTAGCTCGACTCTTTCGTAAGGGGTCCGACTGCTTGAGCTCGAGCTCACCCCCGTTGACCCATCTCCTAACGGCCATGACCTCCTCACCTGCATCCGCCGACTCGGCCTTCAGCTACAGCTCCATCTCCTCGATCTGTCTTGCCGTGCTTGTACCGCACATGGCGCTCGCGAAGTACTACTTTGGCCTCACCCTGCCTGCGATCCCGGACATCCCGGAGCCAACCCTCTCCCTCCTCGTCCTCTCCCTTGTCTCTGTCGCCGTCCAACTCGTCGCCCGCCCAATCGTGATCGAATATCTCATACCAGAATCAGAAACTTCGACGGCCAGTCGGCGGGCCGAGTGGGTGTGGGCGAACGTACAGTACGGGTCGTTCCTCGCGACGTGGCTCGTGGTGATTGCCCAGAAGTGGGACGGACCGGCCAACGACGCGATGAAGTCCCTCGTGTGGATGTCGGCCTTCTTCGGAGCCATCATCTGGATAGTCATCAACGGTCAGTAACAAGACGTCCCCCCGCTCGCTGGGTTGTACGAAATGGTGAAAGGAGCAAGCGAGCTGACCGTGTCGTCTGGGGGCCTCCAGGCATCTGCGACAGCAGAGTAGACGAGCATCCCGCCAGTTCAAGCTACAAGCGCAAGGCCGCACAAGCTCAAGCAAAGACTGAGGCGGACGCAGCAAAGGCAGTAGCACCGTCGGCAACGTCGGCGGCCGCCTTCGAGCAGTCCTCGACCATTAAGGTGAGCTCAAGCTGAGCTCTCCGTCGGCTTGCTCTCCGGTGGAGCTCGTTCTCTGGACTGACCCCTCTCGACACGCTCTTTCGCCTTGTTGCCCAAAGACCTAATCCCACCCAACTCTGACCCGCTATCTAATGCGAGCGGGATCGCCAGTCCAGGCATCGTCGAGTCCGTCTTTCGGAGACGGACGGCACGCCAACGGTCGCCTATCCCATCCAGCTCCGGCTCATCCCCGGCAGCAGCCTGTTCATCCTCCATGCACGTCTAGACTACACTTATCCGGCATCTTAGTCCATCGCAGCTCTATCACATGCTCAGTCTCACTTTGGCTCGCCCATCTCTCTCGGCCCTCGCATCCGCTCCCCTGGCGTCACTCGCTCGAGCTCCCGATTCTTCTCCTGGCCACCTCCTCTGGCACAGCCCGCTAGATAGATTGCAAATCGCACTTGATCGTCATCAGGTAACACTACTTGCCCGCCTAGCTCAATCGACAGAGAGTCAGACTCTTACGAGTCTTTTTGTCGGGCATGTCTTCCCTCTTCACAGGATGGATCTGCCTCAGAAGTCATTCAAGGCGGTGATCTTCCTGATGGGGAAGGGAGGAAGGAAAGTGGTGGAGGCGGAGGAGCGAGATTTATGAAGCGCCTGCCCGCCGCGGATCGTTGGGTGATGACGCCTGTCGTGGTGCTCATCTCAGGTCTCGTCTGGAGCTTGTGTGCGATGCTCGATTGGGTCAGCAAAGGGCCAAAAGAGATGATGCTCGTCGGAGTAAGGAGAAGGCGAGCGAAGAAGGGGGAAAGGGCAAATGCCAGAGAGGACAGCAAATTCACGTGGCAGATGTGGGTAGGGGTACGTGTATATGTCTTCAGCAATCTGGACCCCAGCTGCCGGATATGCTTATATCCACCCGCCATACTGTCCGCCCTTCGTATCTGGTCGGTCTCGCTCTCGTCTTCACCAATTTCGTTCTGCCCGCCCTGCCGCCAATCATCGTCGCCTCAATCGCTACCCCTGCTCTGTCCTAGATCTCCGTCTTCCTCACGCCGATTTTCCAGGCGTCTGCGGTACAACTGCTTGCGTCCCAGCTGCTTATCAACCACCGCCTCCGCTTGTTTGGCGGCTCGTATGGACTGGTCGCGTAGCTCAACCTTGCCTCAGCATCCTGGTCGTCGTTCCGATAGTGACGAGCGGCTAGTTGGGCCGCTGTGAGACGATACCTGCGTTTGAGTGGGCAAGTTGGGTGGGTGGTTGAGCGGGCGGCGTTGGCATGGCAGCTGTGTTGTACCCAAGGGTGTTACAGATGGAGGAGGAGGATCGATGAACTAGGGCTTCTGTTGAAGTCTGGTTCTTCCTGATGTGAGGTCTTGGAGAAGACCCTGATGGCCTGTCAAGTTCGACAGTAAGCGCATCCGCCTTTTGGAGACGGCAAGCTCCACCGAACCAGTCTCGCTCACGTGGGCCTTCAACCGCCCCGACGCTTCTTCTTGACATTGCCCTGTCCAAAAAGTCATCAATCTTGATCATGCTACTCGAACTTGCCGTCAAAACGAGTACGTCTACTATGGGAGCGTCTTCTTGCCGCTAAGCAAAAAGAGGCGGCTCAGCTCCAGCGCAATCGTGAACAGGAGTAGACGGCCATCATGGTATGTGCATGCTTTTGGCTGGGCCGTGCTTCCTAAACATCATCTTCGGCGACTTGCTCCGCCTCGACCTCCCCCTCTCTTCGGCCATCGACCTCTTCTACACCTCTTTTCCCGTCGTCGCGCTGGCCGACTATATAGCCATCGCACATTTGTGGAGAGCGGCAACAAGAAGGAATCAGTGGGAGCTCGGGCTTGCGTGTTGGGGGTCTCAGGGCGTGGCCATGCTTGTGGCTGGAGGAATGCTATCCAACCAGTCTATGAGGGAGAATGAGGAGTATGTTGCTGTGAGGGTAGGGATGAATTGGGTGTATGGGCTTTTTGCGATGGTCGTATGGGCAGGAGGAGGGTCGGGTGAGTCAATGGGGGGTCCTTGCCTGCTCGTTAGGGGCATCCAGGAGGTTGAAACAAGGGAGCTGACGCTTCTTTCTGTGCTACGACGTGCTTCAGTACTCGCCCACCCGGACAAGCTGCTGAATTGTTGGAGGCCAGTGGAGAGGCGGGACGAGGAGGAGGAGACGGAGCAGTTAGCACCGGACGGGGACAGACTCGAAGTCTAGCCTGTAGGAGCGGTCTGTGTGAGTGTGTGATTCTTATATCCATGCAGATGACGTTTTTGAGGTCAGTCGATTTTCTCGCTCTTGACAGTGCACAGCCGGTCGTTCGAGAGCTTGCTAGTAATCGGGATCTTGGCGTTCGTATGAACATCTCAGAACACTGACACCTCGTTGTTCAGCAAGCTGAAGGCGATAAGGGGGAAGATGGAAAACCAAGGTCGGAACTTGACATTCTTGTGAGCCCTGAGCGCATGGGATCTCGCCCAGATGTCCGGAAAGACCTGCTTGATGACAAGCTCAACCGCCCGAGTGTAAGATCGGTAGCATACGCCCAACTTGCAAAATGAAACCGGGCAAAACAATCATATTTGTACAAGCTGAGAGAGATATGGGAGAGCTATAAGTACGAGAAACGACTTGATCGGGATCGGGAACGGGTGCGAGCTCGTCGTGACTAATCTTCAGCTCAGAGCTACTTCGTAATAGATATGAGCTGAAGGACGTCTCGACGAGAAGTATAGTCGTTATGCTAGGATTCTAACTCTAACAAAAGGGAACTCAAGAACAACAAACAACAAGCTACTATGGAACCACGAACAAAGGGGGAGACACGGGATCTGAGGCGGTGAGACCGGTGAGCTTGCGGGAAGGCGACTTCGGACATTTTCGGCCAACCACTATCACCTCTCTTGCACCCCGTTTTCCCGGCCGAGAAACAACAGAACCCTCCCGCGGGCGACGCGCCGGACGAGGTCAACGGGAAGCTCGAGAACGGCGTGTCAGCGGCCGATGCAGGCGCGCAGAGCTTGACCCCACCGGACGGGAACCCATTGGCTGGCTGGTGACAGCCAGCGCCCACGATATATTATTCACTTGTCTTGAAGCTCCAGAGACCAATTTGATCCTCTGCGTGCCTTGCCAGGACCGCAGTGTACAGCGAGCAAGTCCGGACGCGTCATCGTTCCCGTCCCAACAGACTCCGACCATCCTGTCAAGTCTCGGACAAGACACCTTCCCCGACCTCCGACACTCTGCAGATCCATCACCAACACCCATCATGTCCACCTTCACCTCCCCCAAATCTAATGCGCTACTCCCTACCCCTCACACAAACTTGTATCCACACCGTTCATCACTCTCTTGGAGCCGCGGGACATGCTGGGTCACCTTCACGCCCGACCCTGCCCTCCCCCATCTCACCCAAACACACACGACCTGGCTTGGTCTCCTCGTCAGTCTCTTAGGCACCTACGGTTTAGTCCAAAGCTCGTATAATGTATATCGAGCTCTGTTTGTCTTGCCGCCGGATCTGTGGACGGCAGTCTTTGTTTGGGGACCGTTGATGTACGGGTCGGGGTGGTTGGTTTGGGGTTATGGGAGACATCGATGGGTGGAGATCAGAGAGGGGTGGATGATCAAAACGGGAGAAATTGGGATGGCAAGAGAGAATGGAGGAGGGATCAAAGCAGAGAAGGCAGATTTGTCAGTAGAGGGTCAAGAGGTGACCTAGATAGAGCGTTAGTTCTGAATGGAAGGAAGGAAGGAGTCACTTGATGAGCAATCTCACCGCACACTCAACGGATCAACAGCAATTGAGTTAGTTCGGCAGGTCGGGGGCCGTTCCAGGAGCAAGGAGAAATTCGTACTTGGCCAGCAAGAATCTTGCGTCTCTCCGGGGACATATCTGGTTGAGCTCAACCTTCACCTCCGCTCACGCTGGCAGCGCACCTCAATGCCCTACCCAATTTGCCCAGGATGTCCACAACAACGTCAGCTACGTCTCGTGCACTCTCGAAAATTAAGCATATGTGTGTCTTCACTAGCCCGAAGAAGTGCCATCAATGGAGGCTCATCGTCAAGCTCTAGACCGCCGCAACCGGCCGCAATTCCAATGTCTTTGAGGACTAGCCTGCAGGAGAGACGGACTCAGAGGATGTCAAGAACTGGAACATCCAGTCGAAGCGAGTCGTCTTCGCCACGTTCGGAGCTGTGAGACTCGGTGAAAGCAGCTCGGTTACACCTGTCCACGGCAAAGGAGCTCGGGGACCACAATGTCCAGTCGTTCGTCAGCTCCGGACCCGGCCTCAAGATCAAGACCATGCATGCCATCCTCAGCTTCAAACTTCGATTATAGTAGTTCAAGCTGAAACGCTTCAAGCTCGAAAAGATCGACGCTAAGAACGCCCAGGTCAGCGACTTGAGTTCAGATTGAAGGCAAGACCGGGAAGGCTGGTCGAAGTGACACTCGTACAGCCTGATCACGTGGTCTCCATCACCTACAGATACAGCACTGGTCAGGATTGCGGCGATTGACAGTGTTTGCTAGGCATCCAGAGTGTTGCTGGAATCAGGATCCTCAGAATCGAACCCCTTGACCTGCAAGGGTAGGGCCTAAGACCCAAAGTCAGACGGTTAGACTTAACACACCTGTAACGACGACCGAGGTCGTACAGGCATAGCCAAAGGGGACACTAGCTTCACGGTTACCTAGCCCGATGAGTAGGGTCCAGAGTGTTGCTGGAAAGATGAAGTAGGGGAACCTGCTCACCCACCTCGCTGACCGGGCCAAGTGAGCGAGCGACTGAAGCTCGAGATCGGGCGTCGCTCAACGCCCGACACAGTGAGGCAGTGAGTCCCGCGATGTCGGTTCGATGCGGTTGTAAGTGTGTCTGACATCCGTCCTTCTCTTCTTAGTCTTCCTTCCTGCTTGTATAGCGCCCCACCTGACCGGCCAGACTGGACTTTGGCCTTTATTCAGCATGCTGTAATCCAGTCCCGTCACACGGTCGCCTCCTCTTTCTGCACGCATCACTTTATGTATTCATGCCTCAACGAACGACACGACAGATTATCATATCATTCACTCGTATATCAATATGGTCCCGTCCCATCTTGAACGTTTTCCTCCGTCTACGGCTCTTCCATATGCGGCAGGTCACTGCCGAGTGCTTCTGTGATTGCCCGCGATCCAAGCTCCAAGGAGATGATGAGCTCGGACGGATGAGTTGACGTCAGGGCCCTTCGCTTGTCCCTTTCGGTCGTCCCTCCAGCGCTCGACCAGTCCAGGCGGAACCAAAAGTTTTTCGCAGCTCTCTTTGGACCACACGCATCGTCGAGTAACTTCCCCTTGCCACCTCGCCTAGTCGCCCAGCCGTCTTCGTCCGGGCCGCACACGTCTCTCGACAACGGACTCCCTCGGCCCATGCTCGACTTGCCCTTATCCGGGCTTGCACCAACCGGAGCATTCCTGCCGGTCATGGACAAACCCATCTCGTGGTTCGAGGACGAGATGGGAGGATGGGCAATCTCTCAGGTTGATGAGACCGTCCCCCTAGCCCAGCACTGGCGTCGCTTCTCGCCGAGCACGAGCCGGCTTGGCCAGACGACTCAGGACGATCAGAGAGCGTCCAGCCGAACTAGCAAGCAGCCAGCGCTTACATCAATCCGACAGAGATGCTCATCCAGATTGCAGAGATTGCTCAGGTGAGTGTCTCCAGTCCCAGAATTATGCCGTGTGTTCTTCAGGACCGCTGACGTTGACTGCTAGGCGTGTTTAGTCTCTAAACGACCGCCGACTCGCCCTGGCCGTCGCCCGGTCAGACTTCTTCCATGTCAACCTGAAGCCGTCGGACGGTCGGTCGTCGGCACAGGTAGAGCTTGCCAGGTTGAGGACATGGGTCCAGCTGCCTGGATTTTCGTGGGACGATGTCTTGAGGTCGACCCCTCCATTGGAACGCCTGCACTCCCTACAGTGTCCTCGCCGGGCTTGATTTCGCAGACGGGAATGCTCTCGGAAGGGGAGATAGCACCGCTCCGCCCATGGGCGTCGGACTTGGACTCGGTCGTCGAGGAGGGCGCCCTGTACGAGGACAAGCTGCTCCGCAAGTACCTCCGCTTCCTGCCCATTGTCAGTCTTGCCGTCGACCATGCGACGGACGACGTCGGGGTCGACCTCTTGTCCGACATACAACGCCATCTCACTGTCGATCTGCCCTCCCCTCTCTCGGTGCTCTCGTCCGCCGCAAGCTCATCAACGAGCGCATCTTCGACAAGTCTCCCTCCTCTCCCACCCAAGGCGCTGTCCGACATTGTGATAAAGTGCCTCGCCAAGGACGTCGACGAGCGATACGCCAGCATGAGATCGCTTCTCTTTGATCTTCGTCGGTTCCGCGACATCTGCCGCGCGCAAGGGGATTTGTCTCAGTTCGTCGTCGGCCAAATCAACACGCTTTCGAGGTTGGAACTACCGAAGCCACTCATCTCGAGAGCGGTCGAGGTCGAGGCTCTCAACAGGGCTCTCGTTTCCGTCACCAGTCGAGCAGACGTGGGTAATCTTGCCAGCCTCGTCGGTGTCTCTGGGAGGGGCGGGAATGGGATCAGAGTCGTCAGGCTAGGCTGAAGCAAGTAAAGTTGGACAGGATACAGAAGGATTAAGAGGGCGCAAGGCGTCGAGCCAAATAGTAGGTTGTGCGGGATTTTGAGCGTCTGAGTTTAGGGCATGCATAGAGGAACAGAGAGAGATACAGAGATAGGACTCACTAGTGATCCACAATGAGCAGAATTCAACGAAGGCCATGTAAAAATGTCGCAGAGTCCTGGACAAAGGAAAAGGCAAGGAGTCGTACACTACCCTGCGCTCCCTTCCGCGCGAGGTGGATGATGGGTAACGCATAGCCACCCCTGGAAAACTTGGACGTATACCCCTCGTCTATTATGCACGCACCTGACTGACCCACCCTTCCGCTGGCTCCCTCGGACGGACCGATCTGGCCCGGTCTGGTCCCGTAGTAGGCAACGTCGATCATCTTTCCTTCGTACATGCCTTCGGCTGGATCGAGCGTCTCCATCGACGGTTGGGCTCCATGAGTCGGAT
Organism: Mrakia hoshinonis; assembly: GCA_036245725.1. NCBI lineage: Eukaryota > Fungi > Basidiomycota > Tremellomycetes > Cystofilobasidiales > Mrakiaceae > Mrakia > Mrakia hoshinonis. The sequence goes on from BTPH01000093.1 coordinate 22,239, forward strand.
ATGACGCCTGTTCGACGTAAGCCTCCGAGTACTGGAGTGTGGCCGAAACAGGTGCCGAGTCATAGTCATCGTACGGGTCAATGCGAGTCTGCGATGAGTTTGGTTCAGGCTGATGTTTCGAGTACTGATACACGAGTGCGAGAACAGGCTGCTCGTTCACGCTAGTGGATACGGGTGGATGGTAGGCTGGTCTGTTCGAATACCCGTACATGGGCTGCGGCTGCTTAGACGACTCTGCCGGAGTGATGCGCCCGCTGACTCAGAGGCTCGACTCAAAGTGAGAGTGCTGAGTCTGGCACGGCAACGGTCGAGGCCGATGACGAACAGTACCTGGCTCGGCCATGTCCTGTCGGACTTGCCCAATAGGGTTGCCGGTCGGATGAGGGGTACGACTCGCCCATGGCCGGATAGGAGTAGCTATTTGCACCCGACTGAGACTGCGTGCCGCTGTAGGAAAACTCGTCGAACCGATCCGGGGCGGCGAGCCGGTTGACTGGATGCAAGGGATTCGTGGTGTAGCCCTCGATTGACAGTCCGGTTGACATTAGCTCGGACGCATACTTGTCCTGCCGTACGTACGTCGCCCCTTGGAAAGGAGCATCCGCTCGGAAGGAGCGCGAAGCCGAGGCCGACCTCGATCTCTCATGTGAGTTCTCGTTAGTGGCCGCTCGCAAGGGTAACCTCGAGATGGGCCTGCTCTCTCTAGGGGCGCATCTCGCCAGGCGATGAGCCGAGGAAGCTGTTTGCGCCTCGAGAGTTGCCACGAAAGCGGCTTCCGCCTCGGAGGAGGCTCGACGAGGAGGTGGACGAGAAGGTCTAAGGAGGGAGGGCCCAGACGCCTGCCTTTGGGGAGTTGTCCTCCAGCTTGAGCGTCTCATCGAGCGACTGGGCAAGCGAACCTCGGTGACGGTACGTCAGGTTAGACCCTGGACCGCTCTTACTCACCAGCCCGGTCGCGTAGAGTGACAGGATGGGGCTCCGTGCCGATCTCTGTCTAAGGTTTGAGTTTTGTAACAGTCCCCCTTCTCACAGCCTGTTGTTAAGCTCTCAACCAACCGTTTGCCATCGCTTTCTTCTAACAACCTCCATGAACATCTCCCCCTTTACTTCCACCTCCTACACCTCCTACTCAAGATGGCAGTAGAGCAGAGCCTCTCCTTCTTGGACAAGGAGCCTTCTTCCTCTCCTTCGTTTCACCGGCGGAAGTCGAAGGAGCTCACGCCTTTGCGATTCTGCCTCGGCCTCGTCCTCCTCGCTGTAGGGGCAGTCATAGCGATATTCGCTTGGACGCTGGGAACCCTCGCAATGGAGCAGTTTGGCAAAGCCCGAAATCCTCATCTAGCTCATCAACCTCCCAAAAATCAGTTGATGGAAAGCTTGGAGGAGTCGAACCTTGTGAGGTCCTTCTTTGGAGAGCCGAGGGCTGGAGGCGTAGATCACTTCGACCTCGTGGCTACGATCTATCATAGGGTCATGGTCGCGAACTCCACTAAGGTGTCTTCTGCAAGGAGACCGGAAGGAGAAGAGGCACTCTGGGCCATGGTTGTGACGGAGGAGGGAGAGGAAGGCAGGAAAGAGCTGCAGACGGGGAAGGACAATGAGCTTGTTTGGGGAGCCTGGCAAAGGGTGTTTTCGGAGGTTGTCTTGGAAGGGCTGAGCCTAAAGTCCACGGCCGTCAAGACAGTTGCGAAAGTCATTCTTCCTGGCCGGATAATGTGAGAGAACCCAAACAAGCGGACGCAAGAAGAAGCCGGAGCTGATGTCGAAACCTCCTTCTTGACGCCCTGCGCTTTCACTTCACCTCCTTTTGCGCTTCCTTACTTCCGCACCCCATTCGCTTTTACTTCGATTATCAGGCCCTCCCTTCGAAATTCGACTCGACCTGTCAGCTTATGGGCCGCCTTCACCATCATCCCCTCCTCTCTCAACTCAGCCGATCATCTCATCCCCATCAACTCCACCTATTACCTCCCACTCAACTCATCCGAGCACGACACTGCTAGCGATCTTCCCGCTCCCTGGCCCGCCATCGGAGACACCGTTGCGACTCAGAATCTTGGAGAGCAGGCGTTGTCTTGAAAGCACCAGCTTCGGCGGTATCCCGCAACGCAGGACCTTCTTTGCGAGGTCATTCCGTACAATGTAAAGGACAAGATTCGGTCTGAAACAACTGGATCAGAGCTGTCTCTCTTTGACGGGTCGGTTCTGCTGAAGGAGAACCAGGCACGGAAGGGGAAGGCACATGCCATCATCTCAAGGTGATTCGCGCTCCAAGTTCTGCTTCTTCTTGTCCTTGAATCTGACAAGATTTTTTTGACTTGTCCAGGTTGATGGTGACTATGGTTCGAGACACAGCGGTATACGCGCTTCCCGCGTTCCAAAAATAGATTCTCAGTATGTTGTGCTTTCCGACTTTGTTGTTACGTCTGTGAATGATTGCCTCAGAGCTCATTCCAGGCATCGATGCTCTGCTGCTTCCGATTTTTTCAGATACCGTCCTGGGCCACCCGTCCGATCCGCGCGCGCGACCCATCCTTCGAAACGTCCTGCGCACGCTCTCAAACGTCCTCACTTTCGTCTCCGTTCTCTGTCAAGCGCATTGTTGGGTGACTAGGAGCGTTACCACTGGGATCAGCATGCATGCACAAGGTTGTAGCTCTCAATTTCTCTCTCTTTCTTCTTTCGGTGAAGTCCAGCTTGACGCAGCAACTATACTGACCTGGCCCTCAATCCAAATCTTGCTTTTGCTCCTCAAATGATCTTAGTCATCGACTCCATTTACAACTACATCTTCTTCATCTGGCAATGCCTCAGGGATGGCTCTGTCCTTTGGTTTTGGCCAGGGCTTGTCCTAGCAACGATTTGCTACAGCGTGATTTGGTTTCTAGCTTTGAGGCTAGAGTTTTCTTGGTGGGGCTGGATCCCAACTCGGGTCAGCAGAAGGAAGGCTAGTCATTCGGAGAGGGCAAGTGCTAGGCTGGATATGAGGTTTGATTGGAAACAACGTGTTACAGTGAGTCCCGTCTTTGTGCTTGTTGCGCCGCCGCTCCGCCGCTGAGCTCGTATTGCTGACCATTTTTGTGGTTCAACGTATGCTCTCTCTTTCAACAACACAGTCGTCCTTCATGTTCTTCGCCACGACGCTCTTGGTCTCAAAATTCCCCCACCTTATTCACGCCACTCCTCCCCTCCCGCCTACTCCTCCCGCCGGCGCGATTCTCTTCGACAAGAAGACGTGGTATCCCGAGCATATTGGCACTCTTGACCGCACCGTCTACCTCGTCCTCTTTGCCGCTCAATTCCTCCTCATTAATCGGCACGGGACATTTGAAGCAAACCATCGCTTTGTCGCAGCCATCAATCTCGTGTCCTATGTTGTCCACGCTCTCCCGGTTCTTCTTTCGTCGCGGTGGGGAAGATGGGAGTTGATGGACCCCTGGGAGGCTTCTGACCTGGGTTTGGTTGCAGTGCAAGGGTTGCAGGCGTGGCAGGCGTGGAAGCTACCAGAGGTCAAGCAGGAGGAGGAGGAAGACGAATGAGGACGGAGACTCGTGAGGTGGAGTTGTTGCTTTGGGAGATAATTGTTTACCCTTTAGTTCTTTGCAACTTGCTGTATAATGGAGGTGAAGTTGACAGTAGGGAGGCGGAGACGGATGAGATTGCGGAAGGAATTTGGATGGAGGACAATAGGCTTAGCGAATGAACCAGAGGCGGACGCGGCAGAGCGTGGTTGGGTCGGAGAAGATCGTTGGACATAGAGGCGAGCATCGGCCAGCCAATCAGACAGAGATACGATGTGTTGACCTTCCTTTGCTTGCTTACCTACTGCTCTACCCTCGAACTTAACTGCCCCCCTTTCTTTCCCAGACCTCAGCTCAACCTGACCTATCTTCACTCCTAAGATACCCGACTTAGCGGGAATGATTCTTGCATGTCGGTAGATAGTGTCGGACATGGCAAAAGGAGCAACATAGAAACCAGAGCACAAGTTTCAATGTTCAGCCTCACAGGTTTCGGGCTAAGTTACCCTATCTGGGTACGGCCCACGAGAGACTTGCAATTCCGGGGTTTGATGAATGAAGGTGTCCGTTGATGTCTGCCGTTGGGCTCAATCGGCAGGACGGCAAGAGCGTTGGTCAGTCAAGACGCGTTGCAGGCTTGGTCCAAGGGTCAAACACTCAATTCACAATTTGTCAGCTTCTCAAGCAGTATAGAATCACAGCGAGGTCGGATATCACTGCCCTTTCAGGTGGCAACAAATGACATAGGGAAAAGGGGCGATGAAGACGGTTACTAATCCTGACAGAGGTCAGCTCGAGCTTCGCGTGTTTGGCTGATGAGTCTGAGCACCTGGGCAACGGACATTACCCTGATTGAACTCGTACACAACAACAGACGGTGGCAAAGCAGCGGAAAGGGCAAAGAGAATAAGCGTTGTGGTAAGCAAGACCTCGGGTCTACAGATGGGAATTGACGGTAGCTTCAATTGGATATGCCCGTCCCTAGTAGCTGCCCACAAGGAAGGACATGACCCGGGGCCCAGACTTTTATCAACGTCGAAGCGATCTCGGCCGCCGCGTTTTCAGGTGACAGATCACCTCAAGCACTATATCATGCACCCATCATTTGCGACATATCTTCGTTAACGGCTAGGAAGCTATCTCGAGCAGCTTGTAGAGAGCGGGCAAGTGGAGGAGCCGCTTGGGCTCATTGAGCTCAACTGGGTCGACCGGTCGCGCTGTCCTTCAACAACCTCCGACCTCTGATGGCAAGCGACATTGTTGTTGGTTCCCGCTCACCCAGTCGAATGGGTCCGTGTGTGATGGCGGTGACCAGAAGTATGTCTGTCCGGTAGGAGGGCGTGCCGGATCGGCTGAGGACCCCACGCGCTTGCTGTCGAGCTCAACCTGTCATCACGGAAGCCACCCCCCTCCGCCTTAGCTACAAACTTGCATCAATCTTGTTTCATCACACCATTCAACTACAATCCCCTGATGACCCTCCGCAATGATGGCGACAACCAGGTTGGAATCCGTTGCTCCATTGGGAGAAATTTTCCCAAGATTTCCTTCCGTACCGAGATTCCCGACCCCCCACCCATCTTCCTCGTACGGCTCGCTCGCTTCCGGACCAAGCGAGACGATAATGATCGTCGGAAGCGAGCGATCGTCGGTCCAAGATCATACTTGAGCGGGTATGACGCCACCCACCCGAGTTTGGGATGTAACGGGAGTGCGAGCGCGCGAGTGAAGGAAACTCTGACGGGCCTCTTTGATCCTCCCACATGCGGCAGGGCGGTCCTGCCACCTTTCGATCTGCGATTGCCGCGGCAGCCGTCAACGTGTGTACGCTCAACTGCGAGGCCGTCGAGATCTGATTGATAGTGGATACGTGTACAAAGTAAAGGTAAGTCCAGGCGTCTTGATGACAAGGTGAACGAGATAGAAGGTATAGACGCACGGTGGCCTGCGAGTCTGCCGCGTGCGGTGAGACTTCGGTTGGCGAATCTGCCAGCTTCAGTGGACGCGGAACAGAGGCTACTCCAGCAACTGTTCTTCTTTGCCACTACCCAAAGCTGTATGTCTTCCTACTCACCTGCTGTTGTCGCTGTATTTGGTACTAGTCTCCGTGCATCTCCGTGCCGATTTAGAGCTCAACCTCCACGGCGGCGGCGGCTTCCTCCTGCCCTCGCCATCGTGACCTCCTCCTGGACCGTCGTCCTTTCTCGCCAGCACAACCCCGATCCTGACGGCCCCATTCTCGTTCTCGTTGAAGGGCGAGATCGAGTGGCACTTGTGTCGTGGAATCTGGGGCAGGCCTGACGGAGGGGTCGCGGGGGCTGATGATGCGATGGGACCTGTGGCCTCTTTCCATTGGTTTGCACACTACATAAACTCCGACGCGCTCCAGTCCAGAAGACAACAACTTCCACGTCTTGTCTTGTGAACCACTGAAGCAGGCATCCGGGCAGATGATAGATGACTCATGAAGTACGGAGCGGATCCATGATCTGCATAACGGAGGGCTCGCGTCTTCTCTCAGATGTCCTTTCCTCCCCGGCCTGATTTTCCTCCTGAACACTTTCCAACAAGGGTTAGGGTTAGACTGTACAACGGCGCTGGCGTCCGAAGAAGATCATGGCACCGCTTCTTTCTCGCTGAGCTCACGCTTTTTGGACGTGGGCGTTCCCTCGGCTCTTGTCCTTCCAGCTCCTGAAGTCAGCCTCGTGCACAACTGCTCCGGGCACACGCCCCTTGTCGTTCCATCTCTATGCTTGTATGTTTAACAACCATGCCCGCCGGGTTGCCTAGCTCGCCTTAGAACGTCGTCCATATCCTACTGCATCTTGCCGAGCAGAGGTCACCTCAATCACAAGCCTGCCTTTGTTCCCTTTCCAGTCCTGAGTCCGGTCGGGAGACAAGCGAGACGCGAACAGTGTAGCTGAAACGGGGAAGGGAGCAGCAACTATATCAGTACATGCGATGACGTCAACGACCTGTTTTGTCCACTGACATACTTTTAAATATCATCGACCTCGTGACTTCGGGGACTGTCCGAAAGACGTGTATGGAAAGCAGTTCCTCTGGGATCTTGCTCGCGACTTGGCCCGACAAAGTGACAGGAGCAGCGAACTCGACCCCCCCTCCGTCACACTCCAACATCTACCTGGTCTCCCACAGCCAAGGCAGCCTTCTTGTCATGGCTGCGCCTTCGTACACCGAGCCAGATCTGGACTTCCCGCCGTCAGTAGATCACATATGGAGCTCGGAGAAGGGAGCTTAGCTCCAAACAAAGCGAGCTCAGGTTGACCTTCCCTTCTTCCTCTTTCGTCTCTTGCCCTTGGCACTATGGACCGTCCTGAAGTCCGCCCGAGGGTGGGGACCTTGACAATATGTGGGAGTATCTCGAGACAGGCCTTGATGCAATCATGGAAAGGTGAGTGGGAGCCTGCAAGCCTGGTTCAGCTTGCTCGACCATTCCAGGGTGCAAGAGCGGAGCTGACCTCTGGGCAAGGATTCCTTTCTCCCGTTAGCCCTGATATAAACTACGAGTACTTTCAGGCGCTCTATATCGTCTCCTACGACTATTGCACCTGGTCGGCATCAGCAGAACCACTAGGTCCCGATCGAACGTTTGCTCGAGGCGAGAGCCTGTACCGCCGGCTCGAAGCCTACTTCACCGCCCTTGTCGCAAACTTACCTTCGGTCAGTCCCCTATAACAGTTCCTCATAGATTGAGACGCTACGTCGCCTGCTGACTTGTCTGGACAGCTAGCGGAGGAGGCGCTTCAAGGAGACGAGGTGCTGCTCAAGACCTATGCCGAGATGTTTACTCTATTCGAGAGCGGAGCGAACGGCATCAACAGGTTGTTCCTCTACCTGAATCGATATTGGATCACGCGGTGTAAGGATGCGGGATCGGAGGTCTATGGCATCGGCGCAGTCAGTGCTTCCAAGCCAGTCAGATGATCTTTGTCAATCCCTCACAAGCGTTCGGGTTGCTTCCCATTTTGTTCAGCTGGCGACAAGAATCTGGCAAGACGATTTTCTACCCCGAGTCCAAACACAAGACACCAAGCTTACGACAGCGCTTCTTCGGATGATCAACAAGGCCAGAGATGGTGAGGGAGATCCTGTCGAGACAGTCGTCACAGCCGTTCTGGCGTCACTAGGTCAGTCTTAGAGCTCATCCGCAGTCGTAGTCGCCTACTGAATCAAACGGTTTGGCCTCAGCCGACGTGTCTTCTGTAGCCTTGCCTCACCCGCGGACAGTTTACAAAACGCAGCTCCTTGACCCGTTCGCTGCGTCGACCCAAGCGTACTACAGCGCAAAATCGGACACACTTCTGTCGAGTTGCTCGACAAGCGACTATCTAGGTCAAGTACAAGAGTGGATCCGAAAGGAAGAGGCCAGGTGTCAAGCGTGGATGCAGTCCGGCAGCGCGCTTGGGGAGGTTGAGCAGCTACTCGATCGGGCAAGAATGCGGGACTGGAGAGACCTGATGTTCGGGAAGCAGCACAGGGTATGTAAATTTCCTTCAGGCTTGCGACGAGCAGCCGAAATGACTTGCTTGTTCCGCGAATGTTGCCCGCAGATGGTCGCCATCTGCGACGAGGTGCTCATCCGATCAAAATTCGATATATACGAGACCGAGGCCCGCCGACTGCTCAATCTTCCAATTACCGACGGCTGCAAAGGTGCGTGACATCACCCTGCTGTTTAAATCAGTCCCAGCTCCCCATATATTGCCGTTGAACTCACGCCTACCTCAACAGGAATGGTTCGCTTGTTGACTCTCGCATCCCGTCTGCCGGAGCGGAGAGCCGCGAGTCAGCGCCTGCTATTCGAGTGGCAATCCTGTCTGTATGGCCGCACGAAGCAACTCAGTAAAGATGAGGCAGCCTCGCTGAAAGTGGTCAGTCGGGGGTCTGCATCTTTGCGATCGAGGCGTACGTGTCTGACTTGACCGATGTTGATCTGACGACCTGTCTCGCATCTAGCGTACACTCGCTGTCTTCACCGATCTAGCCACGCCAGCGGGACAGGAAGGAAAGCACTCAGCCAAGTCGACAGGAGGGAAGCCTTTAGCGACAGGAGAGAGCGTGTTTACCCAGGCATCAGCTTCAGATCAGACAGTCAAGCCGGCAAGAACGTCAAACTTCGAAAACATGCCTCAGGCATCGACATCCGCGTTTGGTCAGCCGTCTTTCTTGGTACGAACGTCAGAGACGGCGGAGCCGCCCTCTTCGTTGGGTCAAGAGCCTGCCTCAGCCGTCGGATCCACCGTGGAGTCTGATTAGTTGCAAATTTCCTCACTCTTGTGCCTGGATCTCGGGACGCACCGACACACCCTAGCAGTATCGGACAGTAGTGCGGGAGGGTAAACGACGCGGTGACAAACACTGGTAGCTATGTTGCTTATATGAGTTGATGGCCATTCCCTTTAGGTCTCGACTTGCATCATTGCCTCGTAACTCAACCGCTGTGGTAGGACGTGTATCTGGAGAGGGTTCCGGCCCGGGGATCAACACGGTAGCAGCAGCGCTCAATCCAAACGGACCAGACATGATGACTCCGTCTTCCCTCTTTTCTGATGCTCTGTGGGTTCGAAATCCTCTGTCTCAACCTGAGTGGCCGCTGGCTGCATCGAGCTCAAGCTGGTCCGCTATGTGGATGCCAGTTTGACGGGAGTAATCACGCCCGAGATGGAGCTCGTCCGACCGCTGTTTGGGCGCGCGAGGAAGGTTTGACTTCGTCGCGACCGTCTACTTCAAACCGGACAGGCAGAGGCTGTACCATGAAATTCGAAGTTTGCTAAGCTAGGGTGGACTCGTGTCAGTGCGCGCATTGGAAACTCGGCTTAAGATTCAGCACGGAGAATCCAGGAGAGAAAATATTGTCTCCTGTTTTGACTGTGAGCAAAGATGGTCAAGCGGAGCGAGGGAAGGGTCAAAAAGCATTTTAGGTTTGTGGTAAACTAGCTTCCTTGGTCCCGTAGCGGTTGATTGGTTTCGTTCTGGGTCGTCTTTCCAGACACTCTCTGCGCTTGCTGCGTCGAGGTAGTCCTCCTCCAGACAAATACCGTCAAGCGAACCCGGTCAGGTGAGTCGGAAACCGAAAGGGCGCGAGCGCAACTTTTGTGCTTTCGCTGACGCTCCCTATGCCAGACGCTATCCCCATACTGGCCGTGCCGCCAGGGTCAAAGAATAACGTCTCCTACGCGCCAGACTCTGCCCACCTGATCGAGCGGCTGTTGGACCGGATGCGGCGATGCTGTCGAATGTTTAAGGTGGTATGTGCAGGGGTCGCTTGCTGCTCTGCAGCAGATATCTGGCCCTGGCTCTCGCCCTGCGTGAAAGCCAAGTGTAGTCTCAAAGTCGTCAAGTGCGCGCACCTCGAGGACGATGCGGCGACCTTTCATCGGCAGAGCTCAACTCGAGAGGCGGCCTCTCTTGCCAATCAGCGGGTAAAGAAATCGCTGCTTTGGACGAGATCCTCCGGGCTCAGTTTGGACCCTGGCCAACTGCTTTTCCAGCGACAATTTCCCCTTCCCTCCAAATTACTCTGCGTTGAAGTCAGAAAACATCGGAGGTGGGCTGTCTATCCTGACCTTCGATGTGGATGATTCTGAGTTAGAGATCGGAGATCTCTCGTATAAACCCCATCGACGATGATCTTGATGCGAGCCGTTTCAATAGAGTTGAAAGCAACGTGCATTTTCCAAATTCTCTCCTTTCCTTATCCTCGTTAAATTAGGCCTTATACTTCTAGTGGATTTGATGACAGTGTCGTTCCGGAAAGGGATGAAAGGGATGGGGTGATGGTCAGAAGGGAACGATCGAGGTCGCCTTTCACTGGCTCACCCGGTCTCACCTCCCTTTGTCTCCGTTGTAGTAGTTCTGTTGTTTTTTTGTTGTTCACGATTTCCTATTAATCCACAGCTTGTTAAGTATGAGATTCGGAAAGACTGGTAAAACGACTTTTCAGCTCATATCCACACCGACGTCGCTGAGCTGAAGTCTTTGTTTTACATTTAAGGACGTCTCAAAACAACAACAGAGTCACGGATCCGGTTCTATTTCGAAAAATAGTCACTCTGACTGCTATGAGATCAGGTATTAGTATCGATATATCTGGGTGAGTGAGGTGTAAGACTGAAGCAAATGCTGACCGGCAGAACAGACACAGTCGTGATCCCGTTTTATCGCTTTGGATGGCATGTACCTCTCGTTTGGGACGGAGGAAAGATCCCCTTTCAGTTTCGTTTTAATGTACATCAATATTCAGGCCACAGAAAAGGACACAGTGTTCATGAAAGGCGTAGACTCAGTCATCGGATGCTTGTCCAAAGATTGATGCTTGACAGCTCGCTGCACACAAGAAGACAAGCTATGGTGCTCTGTCGAATCGCAGATCCACCTGCACCTCTTCGTTCTTCACCGAGTTCATCGAGCTGCTTAAAGGCCGCCCGTGCTTCATCACTGCCTTTCACCCCCAAGGCAACGGACAGACGGAACGCGCCAAGCAGTCAATTGAGACGTACCCTCGACTGTTCTGCGACTTCCACCAGGCCAGCTGGTCATCTTGCCTGCCGACATGCACGTCTGCCCTCTACAACGCTCGCTCTTCGTCCACCGTTGTCTCCCCGTTCTATGCCGCCTACGAGTACAACCCTCTCGCTGCATCGGACTTCCTCACCACGCTCCCGTCACACAACCCAGCCGCTACCGTAGAAGCAAGGCTCCTCAGTGATGTTCACGCCTCCTTCCATAATGCACTTCTTCACTCGGAGGTACTCGTAAGGCCGACCGCCAACGTCCGGACGTCATTAAGAAGGACCAGAACGGAAGAAAACCCCGCTCTTTGCAAAAGGAGACCTTGTATGGCTGTCAGCCAAGAATCTCGCCACTGCCCACCTTCCCGTCGGGCTGGGTGCCCGTCACCTGGGACCGTTGTCCATCTCCCGCGTCATCTCGCCACTCAGCTACGACCTCCAAGTTTACTCTGTCCTCCAAGTTTACTCTGTCTTCCAGGTCTCTTTCCTCCTGCCCTGCAACCCCGGTCACAACGGCCAGGCCCAGGATCGTGCACTACGCATCAAGTTCCTGGACCATGAACGCCTTGTCCCCGAGGCCATCCTTTCCCATGAACACACCGAGGACGGTCCACGCTACTTCGTCCGCTGGGAAGGCTACGGCTCCTATGACGACACTTGGGAACCCGACGACGACCTACCGTGGGAGGAGCAGAGTGAGCTTGACAGACCTCTTCAGACTCTCGCACCGTCTGCTCAGACAACAACAGTTTCTTCCGGTCCTCCAGGACTTGCCGACGTGCGAGGAGCTTTCTCTTCCTTGCCTCAATCTCAAGTCGGCGGGCGTCCTGGATCATCAGAAGGGGGCAAAGACAGGCGCGACTAGCTCGACACGTTCTCATAAACCAGATGGACGGATCAGCGCATCCTGGATTGACCTGCATGGTGAGTGGAACAGAACCAGAAAGATCCCAAAAAAGGGTATTCTGAGGTGGCTACTGCTGCAGACTTCTGTGACGACGGTTGGAGGGGTCAGTCGAGGAGAAGGAGGGGCCGGACTCATCACGACCTCAGGGGAGAGTCGCCCAACTTGGAGTCAGGTCCGAGCATGGGTACCTGCCCGACGCTAACCCGCTTTAGTAGTAGGTTCGTATGATGCAGCAATCTACTCGCGCTTATATTCAGGCTTCTCTCATGCACCAAACGACTCTGAGGAGACCCGTACGTTGAGGGCAACGAATCGGACCCGTGATAAGGAAGCAGATGAGCAAGGCGAGATGACAAACAACGCGGCTCACAAGCAGGAAGGTAGAACGTCGCATCTCTCTAGGTTACTCTAAGCGGCATGTCCAGGATGGTCTTCATATTTATCCGGACGCCCGAATCAGTAGCTGATCCGAAGTAAATTTCCCATCATCTTAGAGTCGATTGTCAGATAACGTCCAGGTTTGAGCAAACGAGATAGGAGTCGGGCCAGCTGCGGCATTCGATCTAGCCCTTGACACTCTATCGCGCTCCTCCTAATCATACCAGACTTGCACACAGACTACAGAGGACATCAGTCAAGATCACTTCACCAGGGATCATAAGCCAAACCCCATCCGCACAACCGGACTGAACAAGCCAGATGGTGAGATGACAAGCCGGGCTGTATACAGATTGAAGGTGGCAAGAGAGTACAACTTTAAAAATCCAGATGAAGACCAGGTATCTTGCGGCAGAGAGACCAGACTCTATTTTCCGGCCAAGGGCAATCTTAAACATGGGGGCCCGACCAAAAAAGAAATTAGCAACGTACGCTGACTCTGGACACTTACCGGATTAAAAGCAGATGTAAGAAGTCATTGCCGTTCCTTTTCTATGCTGGAGGAGTGAGCTCAAGCGTAGACTCAAAGCAGCTTGAGCATTTGAACGCCCCAGGCCGTTTGCTACAGAGACTGGAACAAGGAGTCTTCTGAAACGAAGGTTACGCAATAACAGCAGCCCAGATAAGACTCCTGGAACGAAGGTCAATCATTGACGTCCTATGCCGCAAGCGCCAGGAGCAACTGTCGTCAGGCCAGCCCAAGCGTTGTCAGAAGCGGCCGCATTCGCGTGCATTTCTTCGCTTGCCTTATGGTAGGGAGATAGTCCCCCACTGGATCTTGCACAGCTAATTATACGCGTCAGCGCTGAACCGTGAAGAAATCAAGATAATTTTGCGCTCATCAGCCGGAACTCTTCTTAGACTGGGTAAACAGAGCCTAAACAAATGCGGCACCCGCCGAATGAGTTGGAGGTTGAAGAAAGACGCAGAGTCCGGCCTACGTATGAGCGGGCGTCCGTCCAGTTGGTACAAATAAGAAACGGTCTCCAGAGAAGAATCCGGGAAATCAATGCTATCCTTTGGCGTACGTAGATGACCTCGCTTTGACGGCTTTGAGAGGATTGACAGCCTTCAAGAAACGATCCTGCACGTGGCCAACCAGATGTAAAGAGTAAAGTCCAAATTATGATTTGGCACGTCTCAGTTGTCATTCAGTTTTGCTTGTTCTTTGGAACATAATCCAATCCCGCCCTTCTAGGTCTCTTAGGAAGAGCTTCGTCCCAATCGAATCCTAAGGTGACCGCTCTATCTTTCTACAATCGCGACACGAAACTGATTCAGGGACGCCATTCTCGCAGTTGAGTTATAAGAATCCCGACTCGGATAGAAGAAAATCGAGAAAAGCAGTGTGAGATAAGAAGAGCAGAGATAGCACTCAAAGAAGCTGAGGAGATTCAAGCCCACAAGGCCGCTGTAGTGCAGCTCCCATCAGGGAAAGACACGACGTAACCGATGGGTGACTGGAGTGACAAGACAGAAAAGCTTTGAGTCATTCCAGGTACAGATCGGAAGCTGCTCTCCTCAAGACGCTTGAAATAGAAGAGAAGAAGAAAACCACTTCGAAAGTATGCGAGCTAAGAAACGAGACAAACCGATTTTTCTGAACAAAAAAAACTTTCATCTGGGTGCTGAACAATGAAGAAAAGACGGGCCCATCTACACCTACGTTCTTGATGTCAAACCCCTTGCGGACAGTCCGTATCCGTCTGCTTCGTCCGCCCAGCTGTCATTGCTGTTGACAAGTCCGAAAGGCCAAGCTATCTCCTTCAGGACACAAATAAGAGTGCCTGGACGGAGACCGAAAACGTGAGTCGAAAGGGCAATGCGTCTGCCCGTTCTTTTGCGTTCAAGGCGGGCAGGCGGGCGAGCGGACGGGAAATTCGTTTATCTAGCGCGCTACGATCGTCACGTCCTAGCTGACACTTCCTCGGGCATCCCTCTTTGTCATTCTGAACCTTACTCAGGCCTCAGACACCTTCATGCGCGTGAAACAAATTCAGCTTCCTTGACAAGGCAAGTTGTTAACCGCAAGGAAGCAGGCCAGAAGTCCAGTGTTGTTTACATTCGACAGGCCTGGAAGCGATCCCGTCCTTGCCCTGGCCCACCCGAATTCTTATCCCGAAATCCAGCCCAGGAAAAGCAAAGAGCAAGGATCTTCGTCGTGTTGGGCTTCTGTCGCTTCTGATCCGGCTGATCCCGACCTCCAAAGCCGTCCTTTCTCGCCCGAATATCTCGGCCGAGCGAATTCCGATGCTGGGAACAACTTGGCTCGGACCTGTTGCTGCATCCTCAGGTCCTTCTGCTCCTTTGGTCTCTTTGTCTCAGTGCTCTCGTAAAACTGGCTTGTAAACCTCGATCACGATCCCATTCCATTTTCCACCTGAATCTCCTTTCGTCAATTGTGATTCCTTGGTCGGCTTTCGCATCATCAATTCCACCGCCGAAACTCAATCGGTCATAAGGCACCCTCAACTAGAAGGTAGGGGAAAGCTAAGTAACTATTTCCCTATAACGTAGTACATACCGGTATTACCCGGATTTACTTGTAGCTCAAACACACAACGCCACCATTTTCTGGAGACCGGCGAGGAAATTAGATCGCCAGTTACGTCCGGCCCATTGGACTTCAAGAAACGGTGGCATTGAAGCGGGAGAAAACAAAGGTCACGTCTTGGAGACCACCATGTGAGGCATTGCTGGACCGAGTCTTCGGCAAGCCGGTCATGCGTGGTCTAGATCTGTCTCCGGCGAAAGCAGCGGTTGTCAAACATATCCTCTCTGCTCAAGTCACCCAAGTGACTCATGAGTTCCACAGCTTTCACATTCCCTAGGCCTAGCTCTGATCCTTTGACTTGTTGTGTTGTTATCTCTTCCCAGCCAGAATTTTCTGAGAATCTGCCAATCAATACGACGTGCTAACTTGTGGGACCATCTTGTTGTCTAATTGGACTTGTTTCTCTCTGTGTCTGAATCTTGTGGATGATGGTCGACAACCCCATCTGCCGTCCAACCTTCTCACGTAGCCAGCCCATTTCTTGACCGGGATCCGTATATCTGTGGATCCAACGCATCAGCAGGCCGGCAACCACCCCGAAGAAGCTGAACAAACAACACGAACATCCAAGTTCGGATTTAGCTCCTGCTATGGATCGGATGTGAGGATGTGTCAAGCTGATACGCACCACAGAGACACAGAGAGTGTGTTGTTATAGTCTGGAATATGTATGCGACGCAGCCAAGCCCGGCGTCAGCCCCATTCAAGCGAAGTTTCTGGGCTTCGCTGGTATTACGTACAGGTCCAGTGGTCATCTCACCAGTCCTTGACGATATAGATGTAACTGCTGAGGTACAGTATATTTATATACTGTAAAGTACATCCTTGGTCGGCCTCAGGACGCCATTGAGAACTCGTCCAGGGGCAAATGAGGCCAGTGTATGCGTACCAAAGAAACCATATGAAACCGCTGTATAAACGACGTCAAATCATGAACTGGTGTCAGCCAAAAGTGTGTACCATGTTGAGCAACGTTTGACTGACTCGTGATTCCTTCTGGCAGATCCTTATCGTCCACCCACCCGACGTCATCTCCCAGCCCCTGCTCCTGTGCCTCCGCAAAGGTCACCCGATCCTCTGGCCCAGGCGCTGACAAACGGTGATTCCACGCGTACCATCCGTTCGAAAAGAGGAGAACAGAGATTCTTGAAGCAGCCGACAAATTTTCGGGAGGGGTTGAAAGGGCGACGTCGAAGGCGTTTTCGATTGCATCGTCGACCAGAAGACAGGCGCCGATGCGGTGGAGAACCTGATGGGCGTGCGGGTCAGGTCAAAATCATTCACAGGAGATGCAAATGACTGACCTCAGATTTCTTGACAGGGTGAGGCTGGCCAGCGGTAGGCGGGCCGTTCTCGCCAATGTTAGCGGCGTGAGTACTGCCATGGCCCGATACACAAGCCGAGGTTCCAGTCACTCCACATGACATTCGACGAGGACAGGAAAGCGAACTCACAAAGCTCCAGTGAAGAACACCTCTCTAAACACGCCGGGGAAGTACTCGTCGATCCATTTCTGGCTACCCTCCCGCTCAGACTCTCCTCGAGGAGCGGTGATGACGACCAGTTCGAGGTCCGGGATATCCTTCTTGGCCTGGACAAGATTGTCGAAAGCGCCGTAGATGGGGGCGGTATCAGCAAATAGGTTTCGATTGTATAGATCCCTGACTAAAGATGGGAGGGGAAGACATCAGTCAACGAACTTCCGAAACACTACGTCAGGGCGGCAAACGGTGTGCGATATGCCTACTTTTGGTCATGGTCTCTACAAAAGCGCGAAATGAAAAGACAAAACAGAGGATGATTAGCGAGTGAAACGAAAGGAAGATGGTAAAGTCCAGATCAACGCACCCAGAGGCGTTCCCCAACCTGCGCGCATCGACGGCAGCGAAAGAAACGGTTATCGTTGAATCGTCAAGCCTAGGACGTCCGTTCCGGGTTTGATGACCCGCTCCAGGGCATGCGAGGCTATCAACAGCTCGACTCACCTCTGTTTCGCCAATAGTCTGTGGCAAATAGCCGAGCAAGGAAGCGCGTCAGAAGGGGGGGACGCGCTCGTTCAAGGACGCAAATCGAGAAAGAAGGACATACGGTAATATTTGAAATCCTCGAGTTGCATATCGGTCCCATACTCTGCATTGTGACTGCATGTGAACGTTCAAAGGCAGAGATCAGTACGGATCGGGAATAGAGCATAGGCGAGACGGGTGGAGATTTGAGCTTGTCCTTCCAGATATGACTCGACGAGCTCAAACGAGAGCCAGCGGGGAATTTCGGAGCGACAGGCGTCGTTTCGACTGGACTGGATTGTAAACGTACTTACAGCGCAGCTACTTTCACATTCGTCTGAAAACAAGAGGGCATGGCAGAGAGGAGGTCAGCTCACTCGATATCAGTTCACTCAAATCTCGTCTCGACCAGCCGGAGATCAATAGGAGCAAAACGCCTATTCGCGTTGCGAGCATAAAAAACGAGGCTTACCTGGGCAAGAACGTCATCAAGATCTACTGCGACAAGGACCATCTTGGAGACGTAGCGATAGGGGGGCCGAAGTGTGATGAGGTCGGAAGGAAGAAAGGAAGGCAGGCTGGCGCTTTCGTGTGACCAGGTGTGCCGTTGAGGCCGATGTCAGCCGACGCCGGCAAAGTGTAAGATTAGGTGGGGTAATAGGGATCGAGGGCGCGCAGTCGACTGAGACGTGGGGCCAGCGGGTGAGCGACGGCGGCCTTGAGTCGCCGACTCAGCGCGGGAGCAGGAGAAGATGCCCGGGCTGGCTTGTTACTCAGGTTCACATCAGGAGCAAGAAGAAGGTGCTCATTCAAAGTGCGCGTGTTGACGAGCATTCGGCGGCAGACGGACTTGTTTGTTGGTAGCTAAAGTCAGAGCTGGAGATTAATCGACCATTGTCGAATGTTTTCTAAACAAGAAGCGATGGAGGTCGGTCTGATCGTACCCAGCTTGGTGGTCGCACGCCCGCAAAGGAAGCATGGTATGGCGATTCAAAGTCAAGCGCCAGCAATGCTGCACTTGAAGAGAGAAGAGTACCCCTTGTTCGGAAGCCCACGTAGCGGCACCTGAGTTGTCCAAACGTGAGTTGTCCAAACGCGCTACCGGCCTTGTCCGCGGCCTTGGAGTCTACACATGCATCTTTGCTGCCTGTGTTCAAAGAACACAGGCGCAGACATCATGTTCTCTCTCTCTTGTGTGCGAGCCTTGATAATTTATCGAAGTAGGGTGCGGAGGAATCGATTTGCTTGACGGTTTGACGGTAACCGACTTACGCATCATCCGGCGATGCGCCCATTGGTACTGGACCAGCACGTTGACGACGCACTTGAGCTTCTGATCCCAATCGAAGACAGCAACTTGATTGCGAGGCAGCTTGCGCGCGATGGTGACGAAACCGGCCGAACCACTCTAAAGGACTTGCTAGGCACGGGTGCCGCTTGTTATCAGATCGAAGCCAGAAAGACTGTGTCCAGCAGCGACTCAGCCTGTGGTACCTTTCTCTTTTCATCGGATCCAGTACGCCACCCTCACCCGTCTCCTCCGTCCCTCCATCCGCACCATGTCAGCCATCACCGGCCAAGATCCCTCCATCAAGATTCTCTCGCACAACCAATACTCTACCCTGTGTCTCCTCCCAACCTCGCTCTCGCCCTCCCCTCTGACCCAGTTCTCCGCCTAGCTTGCGGCAGCCCTGGATCCCGTCGCTGCTGGCGAGCCCTGGATCCCGTCGCTGCTGGCGAGCCCGAGGGGACGCCGGTTGTGCAGGAGCCTAAGGCGATGACGTTGGGTACGGTTGGTGAGGGGGGAAGGGTCAGTGGAAGGGTTAGCGAGGTATCTGAACACTTTGTATTCTTCTTCTATAAGCGAGAATTCCATGACGCAACGAATGTCGAAGGATGCAAGCTAAGGCAGAACGAAGCAAGGAAGTGGAGGGAAGCAGGAGAATGTGGAGGTTTGCTCACCAAGCATTAAAACTCGCCGCGAGCTTCATCATGAACGAAGCGGGGAAGTGGAGGGAAGCAGGAGAATGTGGAGGTTTGCCCTCCAAACATCGAAATTCGCCGCGAGCTTCATCATGAACGAAGCGGGGAAGTGGAGGGAAGCGGAAGAATGTGGAGGTTTGCTCACCAAGCATCCAAATTCGCCGCGAGCTTCATCATGCCCTTTCCGACCGTTCCCCTCCGGATTGTTGAATGCGTTTGAAGTTACTCTTAAACACCATCCCCGTATTTCCATACCCAATACCCCCTACACAAACACCCATGTTCGCCTCGCCCGCCAGTCTCGTCAACGTGAACACGCCAGGCGCGCCCTCCTTCTTTCCGCTATGCGCGCCCCCGCCGGGCACGGCGCTGCCCGCCGAAGACTGGCCGCAAAACGAAAAGCTCCCCCTTTTGTTCACTCCCATCACTATCGGCGGAATGGAGTTCAAGAACCGGCTTTGGGCCGGTCCGATGTGCCAGTACTCAGCCGAGACGATCGAAGGCGAGCGCGGCTACCTGTCCAAGTGGCACGAGATCCACCTTGGCGGCATCGCCGCACGCGGCACTGGTCTGCTCATGATTGAGGCTACGGCTGTCATGGAGAACGGTGGCATCACGCCCGAGTGCCCGGGCCTTTGGAGTGACCAGCAGGCGAAGCGGCTTGCTGAGGTCGTCCAGGTCACAAAGGCGCTTGGCAGCAGGACCGGCATTCAACTCGCCCACGCTGGACGCAAGGCGTCGACCGTCGCTCCTTGGATTGGAGGATCAACCGTCAAGGCCGGGTTGCGAAGCCAGATCGCTCCTCCGGAAGCCAACGGATGGGAGGTGGGTAGAAATACGCCCACGACCCACCAGTGCAAAAAGACAACACTGACTCGAAATTTCAACCTGCGCCATGTTTGCAGAACGTTTGGGCACCGTCGGCGATCCCCTTCGCGGAGGGCTACCCAATGCCCCAGGCGATGACGCTCGACGAGATCGAGGAGCTCAAGAAGGCCTGGGTCAGCGCTGCGCGGCGCGCTGACGAAGCTGGTGCGTTCTGCTTCACCGCGCCTGAGCTTCCATGCGGCCGCTAAAGTGCTCTATCTTACAGGAATCGATGTTGTCGAGCTACACTTTGCGCACGGCTACCTTGTCCAGTCCTTCCTCTCGCCTCTGTCCAATCACCGTACGGACCAATACGGTGGAAGCCTCAAGAACCGCATGCGACTCGCTCTCGAGATTGTCGAGCTCGTCCGGGCTACGCTTTCCAAGGACAAGCCGCTCTTCGCCCGTATTTCAGCGGTTGAGTGGCATCCTGAGGGCGAGCAGGATGCTAGTGGCAATTGGATCAGCTGGGGCATCGAGCAGAGCAAGTTGCTCCTGCAAGAGCTCATCAAGCGTGACGTCGTCCTCGTCGACACGTCCTCGGGCGGCAACGACGTCCGTCAGACGATAACGGTCGGCCCAGACTATCAAGTCCAGTTCGCAAGGGCACTCAAGAACAGTATGCAAGATGGGGCTCGCGTCCACATATCCGCGTGAGCTCTTACAGCTCCTCTTTCGGCCGACGGTAAGGACACTGCTGATCAATTTCAATACCCCTGTGATTCAGCGTTGGTCTGATAACAAGCGGCACTCATGCTGAGGATGTCCTCCAGAGTGGTTCGGCCGATGTCGTCACTATCGCGCGAGAGCTGCTTCGCAATCAAGACGCCGTCTTCGATTGGGCTCAGGAGCTCAAGTGCGTTGTCAACGTGCCGGTCCAGTACCAGTGGGCGTATCGTCGGATGATGCGCAAGCCGGTCACCGTCAAGCAAATCGACTCCTCCGCGCCCGAGATAGATTGAGCGCACGACTCGCACACAACGGGCACGACTCGCACACAACGGCGCCGGGCTGGACGATATCTCACCTAAGAATTTTAGACTCCCCCTTTTCCACTATGTTATCTTCCGCCGTATACTCCACAATACATCAAGTAGCGCTCGAAATCGTCCAGTCTGATGCCTCTTGCGCCTTGCTTGACTTGCCGACGGGTCCTTGCGGATCAGCAAGCATCTCATTTAGGGAATAGTTGAGCTTCGCCCAAGTGGAGACTTCACCCGCATGTCCATTCTCTTGGTCTGCCTTTCGCTACATCCAGTCATCTCTGGTATCTGCAAGCCCTCCCTTCAACATTTCTTATTCAGAAGAAAAAGACAGGCTCGATGCCGTGCTGGGTTTCGTCCAAGACGAGAACTGACCTGTGTAGGGGCCGCCATCAGATGAAACAAGGCGCTGGTTGGCACCATCTTTGCGTAAGAGACGAAAGCAGTCCCGTTGTCAGATTCGTTCCGAGGTCTGCCTTCTTATCCCGAACTTGGACCGTCCCTGCCGGAATCTTGAACGGACCAAAGGATCAGGTCATCATCGTAGCTGACCATAGTAGGTATGAGCATGACGTACGAGGCTTTTAACGGCGCCTAACCCGTTGTACCGTCCGCTTATTGTCACGAGGCAGAGAAGTTGAACCGACCACACGCCTGACTTAGCGTGAGTGCCTGACCACTTGACTGAAGGAATGATCAAGAAGATAATCAATATCAATTGACAGAGCATCCGGGAGAGGACAAGACGTGGAGGGAAGGAGTGGGTTAGGAGGCAGAACTAGCAAGCAATGCCAAAAACACGGGACTTCCGGATGAAACGTATGAGGCTTGCGTAAGTGGTAACCTTTGGAAAATTGCAAGACGCTGTAATGTTGCAGATATATGAACGGATTGGTTGCTTTCAGGGAAGGAGGACCCTCAAAGGCACTCTGGCAGATTACAAGCTCAGCGTGAGTGGGACGGCACTCACCCGTGATGCAACAGCGCAGGAGGATGCAGAGCAAGCGGCCCAAGATGACAAAAGAGATCAACCAGGAGCAAGGATAGAGAAGAAGGTTCGTGGAACTCAAGTAGTACTCATGGCCTTGTTAGGAGTGGGAGCCATTGGAGCAGTCTACAAAGCTCAAGACTTGACTCTTGTGACTCCAACGTATCATAGTCAGTCTTGACCATTAAGCCTGTTGTTTAGCCGTGCAGGTTCCCAGGCTACCTTGCCATCCATGCTGAAATCTAGCTGCTCTATCTCGGGCTTTACATGCTGCAGCCGTCAAGTGCTTGAACAACGCCGGCCTCAATACTCAAGAACGGCAACGCCAGCGCCGCGAGCTTGCCCTGCACCAACTCGCGTCCCCGCATCCGACCATTGCAGACCTCCATCAAATCATCAAAACGGCCACCATCGTTTACGTCATCCTCGAGTATCACCCAGACGGCGACCTTTACAGCATGATTGTCGAACGGAAGCGTTACCTGGACAACGACCAACTCATCAGCAAGGTGCTCCTACAGATCATCGATGCTGTCGAGCTTTGCCACAGCCTGGGCATCTTTCATCAGGATCTCAAGCCTGAAAACGTGGTTTGCTCAAAGGGAGGCGTAACAATCTTCCTTGCCGACTTTGGACTTGCAACCCGCGAAAAGCAGTCAACCGATTTCGCCCCGGTAAGTTACCACTTCATTTCATGAACAGCGTCTCCGCAGTCTTGTGTGCTCAAATATATTGTGCCTTTGGCTTGCCGGTGTTTCAGAGTGCCAGGGCGGCGTGTACATTCAGCCTGCTTCCTATTCGTCTGCAGCCAATGACATCTGGGCGCTCGGTGTCATTTTTGTCAATCTTGCGTATGGCCGTAACCCGTGAGTATTCCTAGGAAAGACTTATCGGAGTCTGATCGTCTGTCCACTGTGCTGATACTCCAAACGTGCCTTGTATTCACTTGGTATGAAGCAAACGTCTCCGATGAGATTTTCCGCGCATTCCTCTCAGATTCCAACTTCCTCCAGAATATCTTGCCCGTCTCGAACCAGGCCAACGCTATCCTGAAGGCCATCTTCGAAGTTGACCCAACTCGCCGAGTACGTCTCAAAAGATTGAAGGATATGGTCCAGAACGTCCAAACCTGGACAATATAGGAAGCCCGGACACATGAAGCCAATGAAGACTGGTACAGAGATCTAGAAGCGCTAAAAAGGGAGAGTACGGAGATAAAGGCGGAGGACATCTCTGGACACAAACAGGACCATGTTGGAGCAGAGAAGTGTGAAGCGAGATGACGGCTGGGACATGTAGATGTTGTTTGTCAAAGTTATCCTCCAAGTCTAGGTGGTTCACAGTCCTTTCTATAGTATGTGCGTTTGGTACCTGCGCGCCTTTCTTTCGTTTCGGTCATGCTGACTACCACGGCCCAAGCTGACGGTTGTCTCCGGTTTCGTTCTAACACTACGTTGCTTCTGTCTGTAAGTGCTCGCCTTTGTATCTGGTGGTCGCCTTGTTGCCCGGTACTGAATACCCGGGCAACATCAACTTGATACCTAGATCTCAGCGATGCGTTCAGCCATTTGGCCCGTTCCAACGCGCTCACTCACCTAGATGTGCGCGAAACAGCGATTTTTGAATCCGACTGGTTCAAGCGGTCCTGTTCTCATGCTTGAATAAACTTCTTTCCAATGAATGTCCTTCGCGCACAGTACGCCGTCTACAAGAAGCTTAGAGGAGGCGTTGATTGCAAGGTAAGTGCATGCTCGCAATGCTCTTCACCATCACAGGTTTTCTTAGCTCGACCGGGATGTCTTTTGCGGCAGATGGTTGCAATCATTGTCCCCTATATGCTGAAGATCCTTCTAAGGCTTGCCATCATTGTCGTTCCACAGAGCCGGAAGTAAGAAGGGGTCAGGGTTCTGACGATGACAAAAACAACAACAAAGACAGAAGGAAATTTTCTGGGCAGGTGAGTAAGGTAAAAAGCGAGGGCTGAAGAGGCAACTGCACCAATCTCGTGCATACTGAACAACATTCTAGATGACTGGATATCAAACAAATAGCCAGAGTGAGAACATAAAGCAGTGAGTCGCTAGCAAAGGAGAGTCATGATGACCGGAACGAACAAACAACAATACACAGGTAAGGCGTACAAAATGAAGCGGTCAAGGGACGAGCGTCGTGGAAGAGAAAGAAAAATGGGTGATACCAAGGACTTGCAGCAAGGAAGGCTAGATTAGATTAAGCTAAACTCAACGGATCTTCCTCATCAATTCTATTGTCGCGTCTGTTTTGGCTGCACTTGTACTGTTTTTTATCGTCTTGTCGTTCTACGCTCCTTCGATCCTTTCTGCCTCTTCTCCCTCCTTGGCCTCTTGTGCGTCAAGCAGCCAGTCGTACCATCTTACGGGAGCATGTCCGTTGTGAGGATCGATTGATGACGGTAATAGACGGTTATCGAGGTGCACTAGCGGATTAGCTGGAGGCAAGGAGGGTTCTTCAATGAGGAGGAACGAAATAGGTATCTTGGGCGTGATCCGTCCAAGTTCGATCTGGTCGCTGGGTCGGCCGAGAGGAGCCGGAGGGGACGAGTGTGCTTGTTGCTGCTGAGAGAGCTGATTCTCCGAGTAGAGACTGGAAGTACGTGAGTACGAGCTCGAGGTTGGATGCTTGGTCGCGTGACTGGAGATGGTGGCGGAGGAGGCGGCAGTCGCGGGGAGGGCTTGGACGAGCAGCACGGGTTTCGCCGGGTGCGGGTGGGTCACGCCCAGCGCAGAGGCAAACACACGAGCCTGCACAGATGGCACTGCCTGTGGGGATACCAAGGCGAGTCCTTTCTCGTTCCAGAGGGGCAAGACCGCGTCGGTGTGCCAAGATGACACGGATGGAGGTGAAGGTGAAGGTGGAGGTGGAAGAACTTTCTGCTTCAGTTTCGCCGATGCGCCTGCCTTCTTCTGGGGCCTTATTGCTCGTAGAGGCCGCAGTCGTTCGACGCGTGTGAATTTGTCCGAAGCCTGGGTTTCCATATGCGAGTGAAGATGGAGGACGTACATCAGCCAGGGAGAGGAGCGAATGGCAGATCAAAGTGAGCAAAGGGAAGCGACACATCGTGGAGCACGCAAGTGCGGTATAGGCACACGACTCACGTCCTTGGTCACAGTCCAGCAGCATCCTCGGCCATGATGACCTTGAAGGTGTAAGGTGAGTTCAGGAGGAAGCAAGGTCCAGGAGGCAAGATGAGGTGCGACAGTCAGCAAAAGAAAAAGCAGATAATGAGAGTCCGCTCTTGCAGCGGGTCAATTCACAAAACGTGGAGAGTTCTGACGCACCAGAAAAAGCTATGATCTTGCTGAAGTCGGGATTGAGTGACAGAAGGTTCCTGATTGTGTTCTAAAGACCAAGAACGTTGGTAGGACGACCGAGAGTCAGAAGACAAAGAAAAGCAAGCAGGGCGAGCCAATCAGCATTGGGGACCGAACGGACGCGCTCGTTCGTCCGTCCCTTGCCATGGGCAGAAGTGGACCAGCACGGGACTGACCTTCCATCCATTGCCGCTACCCTTCCTTGAGGCGAGAAAGCCAGGCCGAGCCTCAAAGATCGCATACATCTGGTAGCGGTCCGATGGGGCCAAGCACGAAGTGATCAATCAGCAACCTATCTGGCCCAGGGACCTGCCATCTAGCGCGGATGGAGACGACTGACCTGTTGCAGGTCCAGCATTTGATTGGGAGACGAGATGATCATGTCCTTGAGCAGTAGGAGGTACGTCGGGTGCTGAGCCTCTGAGGCGGAGGTAGATGAGGCGGTGGTAACGAGGGGTGAGGTCACGGCTGAGCTCAAGCCCCCTGGTTCGATTCGAAGGATCAGGGAAGGATGGAACCATCCATGTCAGAGACATACAGACTGACACGCCGAACAAAACCAG
>BTPH01000094.1:0-15733 GCA_036245725.1 Mrakia hoshinonis
CACCGCCTCATCTACCTCCGCCTTAGAGGCTCAGCACCCGACGTACCTCCTACTGCTCAAGGACATGATCATCTCGTCTCCCAATGGAATGTTGGACCTGCAACAGGTCAGTCATCTCCATTGGCGCTATATGGCAGGTCCCTGGGCCAGATAGGTTGCTGATTGATCACTTCGTGCTTGGTCTCATCGGACCCCTACCAGATGTACGCAATTTTTGAGGCTCGGGCTGGCTTTCTCGCCTCAAGGAAGGGTAGCGGCAATGGATGGAAGGTCAGTCCCGTGCTGGTCCACTTCTGCCCATGGCAAGGGACGGACGAAGGAGCGCGTCCGTTCGGTCCCCAATGCTGATTGGCTCGCCCTGATTGCTTCTTTTTGTCTTCTGAATCTCGGCCGTCCTACCGACGTTCTTGATCTCTAGAACACGATCAGGAACCTTCTGTCACTCAATCCCGACTTCAGCAAGATCATAGCTGTTTCTGGTGCGTCAGACTTCTCCACGTTTGTGAAGTGACCGGCTACAAGAGCGGACTCTCATTATCTGCTTTCTTTTCCCACTGGCCTGTTGCTGACTGTTGCACCTCACTTCGCCTCCTGGACCTTGCTTCCTCCTGAACTCACTTTACACCTTCAAGGTCATTATGGCCGAGGATGCTGCTGGACTGTGACCAAGAACGTGAGTCGTGGGCCCATACCGCACTTGCGTGCTCCACGATGTGTCGCTTCCCTTTGCTCACTTTGATCCGTCATTCGCTGCTCTCCCTGGCTGATATACGTCCTCCATCTTCATTCGCATATGGAAACCCAGGCGTCGGACAAATTCACACGCGTCGAACGACTGCGGCCTCGACGAGCAATAAGGCCCCAGAAGAAGGCAGGCGCATCGGCGAAACCGAAGCAGGGAGTTCTTCCACCTCCACCTTCACCTTCACCTCCACCCGTGTCATCTTGGCACACCGACACCGTCTTGCCTCTCTGGAACGAGAAAAGACTCGCCTGGGAATCCCCGAAGGCAGTGCCGTTTGTGCAGGCGCGTGTGTTTGCCTCTACGCTGGGCGTGACCCATCCGCACCCGGCGAAACCCGCGCTGCTCGTCC
Organism: Mrakia hoshinonis; assembly: GCA_036245725.1. Lineage (NCBI taxonomy): Eukaryota > Fungi > Basidiomycota > Tremellomycetes > Cystofilobasidiales > Mrakiaceae > Mrakia > Mrakia hoshinonis. Next base: position 1,095 of record BTPH01000094.1, read on the forward strand.
GAGCCCTCCCCGCGCCTGCCGCCTCCTCCGCCACCATCTCCAGTCGCGCGACCAAGCCTCCAATCTTGAGCTCGTACTCACGTACTTCAAGTCTCTACTCGGAGAATGAGCTCTCTCAGCAGCAACAAGCACACTCGTCCCCTCCGGCTCCTCCCGGCCGACCCAGCGACCAGCTCAAACTTGGACAAATCACGCCCAAGATACCTATTTCGTTCCTCCTCATTGAAGAACCCTCCTTGCCTCCAGCTAATCCGCTAGTACACCTCGATAACCCTCTATCACCGTCATTAATCGACTCTCACAACGGACATGCTCCCGTAAGATGGTACGACTGGCTGCTTAACGCACAAGAGGCCAAAGAGGGCGAAGAGGCAGAAAGGATCAAAGGAGCGTAGAGCGACAAGACGATTACAAGTGCAGCCAACATAGACACGACAACAGAACTGATGAGGAAAGTCCGTTGAGTTTGACTTAATCTAATCTAGCCTCTCTTGCTGCAAGTCCTTAATATCACCCATCTTTCTTTCTTTTCCACGACGCTCGTCTCTTGACCGCTTCATTTTGTACGCCTGACCTGTGTATTGTTGTCTGTTCGTTCCGGTCATCATGACTCTCCTTTGCTAGCGACTCACTGCTTTATGTTCTCACTCTGGCCATTTGTTTGATATCCAGTCATCTAGAATGTTGTCCGGTATGCACGTGATTGGTGCAGTTGCCTCTTCAGCCCTCGCTTTTTGCCTTACTCACCTGCCCAGAAAATTTCCTTTTGTATTTGTTGTTGTTTTTGTCTTTGTCGGAACCCAAACCCGGTGATCTCCCGGCATCAAGTACTCCGTCTCTCACATACACGCCAGTCACCCTCAAAGTTGCATCGATAACCTGTTTGGTTTCCCGGCCCTCGGCCGCGCTTCAAAGATACTCGTCCGCACTCCGGTCCTTGGCCAAAGCGGCTCTTACGTCTTTCTTGCCCGCCTCCGGTCTCATCCAATCCGACCTCACAGCCTCCTCTCACCGAAGTGCAAAATTTAGGCGCACTCTTACGCCTCTGCAACAGCCGCTGCCGGATGCGTTGGCACCACTCAGGCCGATTTCGCATGGCGCCGCCCGTGGTTGTGACTCGGACTCACTTCAAGCAGTGACAGGAGATGTGCAATATCTGCCGACGCAGGAATCGACAATCGCGTACCGGAGGTATATCAAGCGGAGAAGCGTTCCAGGAAGCTTGAAGTCGCGGTGAAGACGTCACAGCGTGAACCGGGAGTCGGCAGAACGTATGTCTGGATTCCGACGGGAAGGCCGCTTACGGCATGCAGTCTTTGCACGCAAATGGGTACGTGATCGTGTTGGCCGTACCTTGTAACATACTATATACCGAGAAGTTAATCTGCAATGATTTGTGAGAGAACTCCATCTCCTATTTCAACCTCTCTTGACATCATCATACATCATAGCACTTTTCACAATCTTGCCCCATATTTACCGACTCTAGGTTCAGGAAATCATTATCATATGAAATGACTAGCTAAGTACGGGGTCATGTGCATTGGACATCTGAGTTGTCATTTTGTTCATGTCCAGCTTGTTGTTGTGCACTCTCATCATGCATATAATCCAAAAAGGGGGGAAGTTTCATCGAACATACTGTTAGAGAAGAGATTCGGCTGACATATGTAGCATCGGGACGGAAGTGGAGGGAAGGAAAGGCACAGGACTGAGCGCGTGCGCAAAATAAAGACGGAAAGGAGGCTGGTGAAAACTATTCGTGACGGCATAAGACCGGACCATTGAACTGTATACATGGGAATGTGATCAAAGGAGGATAGTGCTATGAGGAAGGGCGCCACTGGGGAAGATACCTAGGGCATGGAAGGGGGACGCGTTGATGGCCTCGTACTCAGGGCGTCTTCTGGCATTGTAGATGTTGATGTGATGGAAGAATCATCAAGGTTATAGAGCTACAGAGGTAGAAGTATAGTCATTGGATGTTCACGAGAGAGAGAAGGAGAGGCCGTGGGACGTCGGCGGCCAGCAGAAGGGTCGCGCTCAGCAAAAGTGACAGCCGAAAGAACCATGAAGCCGTACTCTGCGACGGATGTCTCGTTACAACTCTGGTCTGATGAGCTGGACAAATTTCCTGAGCTGTATCTGGCGCAAAAGGACGAGGGTGGTACGCGCATGCGCGATGGACCGAATGTGTGTTACGAAGTGTTTTTTAACCACCTCGTGACGCGCAACGCGCCACCAAGGATGAGCAGGTCAAACATGGCCGTATTTGGTGACGTACCGCGCATCGCACTAAGTGTATATATTGTTGTATCCAGGCCACAGTGCCCGGTTGTGGAGACCGGCGGGCGACAAGAGTTGAAGGACAACGGGAAGGGAAACTGTATCTTCAAAGGCCGCTTCTCTTGCTAATGATCTCGAGAAGACATAGACGAGAGATGTATCGGACACGGACGACCAGCCTCTGGAGACGAGACTCGGACTGGATGTGCCTCGCTGTCAGAGAACTTCCTTTGCGTCCGAGTCTCAAAACTGTGTCGCTTTTTTCTGCCATCTCGTGTCTAATCATGCTCTGCTTGCCTCTCGAAGAAATCATTCTCTTTCGGCTTGTCCCTTCCGCAAGTCAGATTTATGGAGTGATCGATGAAAGGGCTACAAAGAGGGGCGAGGGAGGGGTCGAGACTGGACACTACCCGGGCACGACGCGTCTACCACTTCTTGGAGAGATGACGGAGGGCCAAGTAGACGCTGCGAGCGAAAAAACACACACGTGCGAGCTCAGAGGAGCAAGGGGGAAGGGGAGGAGGGGAGGGATGGGAGGGAAGGGATAGTCCAGCTAGCGAGCAATAGCCTTTCCGTCCTTCGGCTACATGCACATCGTCAACTGAGATGCCAAGAAGCGGCTTCAGGGATAGTTAGATTCAGTCTCAAGTTCATCACCGGTCTGTCTTCGCGTCTTTCTTCGATTATGGCTTGATCTGTGGCAAGGAAGGAACCACCGTCGAGCAAGCTGAGCTTGCCCCGGCTGTCCTCCAGCCAACAGCCGTATGCTGGTAGCCCAAGCCCTTCAGCACCGCATCAATTCGAATCGCACTTATATATACACTTCGGCACATGCATGGACGATACTTCATTCCGAGAGAGTGGGAAGTTCTGCAAGGCGACGTGATCTGGCCGGGATCTTCCAACGAGTGAGCTCACGCTGAGGCGGCCCTGACGGAGGCATATTATGTCAGACACGTCCGCCCTTAGCGAGGAAGACGAAAATCCGGGGCTATTTCGAATCTCAAAGACGTGGAAAGATGGACGAGGTGGAGGTTCAGATGTCGAGGAGCAGATGATCAAAACGCATCAAAACGCCCTGAACATCGACGTCTGCGTTGGGATCTTGTCACCAGGACTTGACTGAGGATATCACGCAGAGTAGACCGTACCCTTAAAATTGCTGAAAGCGGTAAAACCATCGCCGGCCGAAATTCGCCCGCTGAGTAGATCCAGGTGGAGAAGGGGTAAATAAGTGGAAGGCTACATACTAACTATCGAAATGTTGCTGCAAGCTCTGTCATACGCTATCTCACCCTTCCCATCCCGCTCGTGATATCTGAACAGTCAGAAATCCCTTTTCTATATAAGGGAGTTCCGTTCCGTGAACGCAACATAAGTTAAAGTCTGTACGCTGGAGCAAGACCAAGCGGGAAAGTGGGGATTCAGGCGGGAGTGAAGAGATTTGCTCACTAGCCTCTGAGAACCTGCGAGGAACGTATGTAGTTCAACTTTGACTTGATAACAAGCGGCACCCATGTCGAGGACCACTCCCAGAGTGATTCCACCGATGTCATCTCAATCGCACGTGAGCTGCCAAGTGCGTCGTCAACGTACCAGTCCAGTATCAGTGGGCATAGAACGAGCAGCGACCCGTCGACTGATTGTTTTTGTGTCCAGTCATCATGGGTTCTTCGGGCGCAGGTGAGTACAATGGCTCTGCTGTCTCGAACGATAAATGATTTTCTTGTCCCCCATGGTACTGTTTCGGTCAAGCTTGTGCCGTTCTGATCCGGTCTAGAAAGGGGGCGAGATAAGGGAAAAGGATGCTGCTTGCTTCCTCCGATTGACAACCAGGAACGCGACTGCCTCCATAATGGTAGAAAAGCTCTTGTCTCACCGCGAGTTCATTCTACTGGTAAGTACAGTTCATATTCAGGGTCAACTACTAACGTGGTTGTAACGACCTCGGCACAGAGCGGTCGTTCCAATTCTGAATAGCCGGTCCATGGCTGTAGCTCTTCTAATTCAGGGAATGTCAGATGTACCCGTTGTACTATTTTTTAGTGAGTAAAACGATAGGCGTGACTCTTTGGCTCTCCTGCGGTTGTGTGGGCTTGGGCAGATACGTCGTCATACTTTGGAGGTGCGATGGCGTACAAAAGCTGAGAAGGATCTGCGATTGACGAGGATCTTCTGTTTTGGTTTTCACTGTTGCCCAGCCGCTCCCTGGTTAGCCCCCCACCGTTGAGTTATGTGTACCAGTCATCTGTGAGGATGACCTCCATCAATATTGACGGCTTGAGGTGCCAATCCTGGTGAGCTTGTTTTTGCCTCCTGCTTTCCTTGCCTGACTTTAGCCCAATTGGGCTGAGCTATATGTCCTGGTTATTGTTGATTGACATCAGTTGCCCTTGTTCCTCATTTTACTTCAGCAAACAACTCTGGCCCGCATTCTATTCGCTCGCCGCAGATGCATCTCCGAAGTCAAGAATGTCTTTTAACGAAATCAACGTTGACGCGATGGGGGAAGTTGCCGATGAGTGGTGGGCCCCATCGCAACTCTCATTTAGCCCGTCACTTCCCTTTCTTGGCTCTTACACACGAAGTGATCAATTATTTCTCTGCTACAAAGTCCCACGTGAATGACACGTTGAGCCACTTCCACGCGAGCAGTATCCGGTACTGGTCGTGAGGTAGCAGACGCGAGACTCCGTCCTTCTCGAGGGACGCGACGGCGAACGAGTCGTCTGCGCCAAACACGTCGTCGACGAAGAATGCCGAGTGCTTGAAGCCAAAGTGATGGCAGAATCCCCACTGGATGAGGGCGAGGACTCGGCACCAGACGACCGGTGACGCTCGGTTGCCGAAGGACATTCTCCGATCGACGTGGTAGGTTGCGGAGCCGAAGAGATGCTCGATCCGAACGAGTTGGAGCAGCTGGAAGCGAGGGTGGACGGGAATGTTGCGAAACGCGCTTTTGACGTCGCTCTTCGAGAGATGTTGATCCTTGACTAGATGCCGATGGTATCCATCTCTGAGCGCTCGAGCTCGCTGGTCGAGCAGCTGCAGGCCGAGTTCGCGCATCCCGTCGTACCGCACCTTTGCGTCCGCTGACGAGATCCCCTCGTTCAGGCCGCACGCTTATTGGTCGCACACAACCCGAGGAGACCCGTCGAGCGTCCTCGGAGGGACGATGAAGCGACCCGAGACGTGCGTCCCTCGAGGAGGCTCTGCGCCGTAGGCTGAATGAGACGGGATCGGGGGAGACCAATACCCCTTATCCATCTTCTCCTTTGCATGCTCCTCGAGGAAGAGATTGTCGTCCCTTGTTGACGGGTACCGCTTGATGTCGACCAGTTTCGAGAGGTCTCCGTCGTGGAAAGGCCAGAAGCCCTCGGTGAAGCCTCTCAGTACGACTCGACGAGCGGGCGGTTGGGGTGAGGCCTCAACCAGACAGCCAGCCGTCTGACATTGATCGGTGTCCCGACGCCGAACAAGTCCGGGAACTGCTCGAGGGTGGCGGCTCCGTCGACGTTATACATGATCGAGGCGGGCGGAGATGGGAAGGTAGGAGCGGGGAGGGTGTCGTCCAGCGACGGGGAACGAGGCGGAGTGTCGATCAGCCAAAGAAAGTCGCGTCTAATTCGAGGAGTCGGTCCGATTCCGCTGATCGGTGACTCTTCAGCGTCGAGGTTAGGGACGCCAGCAGCGGGACGGCTGCCAAGAGGACCCCCCTTGGCCTCGCACGCGGGGTTGTGCTCTCGTCCGTGTTGAGCGGATCCGCAGACGTCGCAGACATGCCGGCGGGCGCAGTCAGGGAAGTTGCACCCTTACGGCTTGTTGTAGTAGTTGTTGCAGGTGTGCGCTGAGTTGCCTCTCGACTTGAGCTTCTTCTTCTTGGGTCCCTCGGACGCGCCGCCACCGCCACCTCCGCTGCCGCTTGGCTGCTGAGAGCGAGAGGAACCGGTCGTCGCTCGACGGATTGCCAGGTTGTCGTTCTGGATCTCCATTACCAGCATGCCACTGCAGTTGCGCAGCGTGTAGCGAGGCTGCTGGGCGATCCGGATCCGAAACTGTACGTCGAAGGCGAGGATCTCGGCCTCGGACGTTCCTTTCCCGTGACGAGTCTCGATCCAGTCCTTGTAGAACCGGAGTCTCACGAGGCGACTGGGGTAGAAAGCGACGACGCCGAAGGAGTACGACCGCCAGGCATGGCTCCACTGGGCGTACGTGTTGACGGCGATGTACTTCTCGGCCTTTCCCTTTCCGATCAATGTCTCGCCGATCCGAAAGATGTCCTCGCGGGCTTGAGGATCGAAGCCGGCGATGTACCCGAAGTCAACGTACTTGCTCTCGATGATCGCCTTGAGCGTACTGACTGGGAGATCGCGAATCTCCCGTCTGGTAGCGACCGACTCGATCGAGAAACCTGTCGACTTGTCGAGGATGTGCGTCGACCATGCGCGTCTAGTCGCCTCGGTGCTTCTCGCCTCGACCGAGCCACCCATCGATGAGGGACTCTCGTTGACGACGCTGGCGATGAGTTGGGTCGCGGCCCTGTACAGGCCCTCCTCCGAGATGTCGGTCGAGTCCGACTCGTATCCATCGACGACCAAGTTGCGGATCCGCTTGCGGGCGTTCTTCCCCTTCTCCTCTGAGAGGCGAACGTCGGCGATCCGACGAGCGAGCTCTGGGTCGAGGTGACTTGCGACCGGTAGTCGCCCATCTGCTCCTCGTCTGTCTCGGGTAGACGATCCGTCTAGTCGCCTCTGTCGCGTGTCGTGCCGTCGTTTGAGAGGCGGCGAGATGCGCTCCGACCGGAGCGATGCGAATCGCGATTGTCCGGTTGGTTCGACCGATTATCCTCGGTCGTCGCTCGAGCGAGGGTGGCATCGGCTCCAGGGTTCTCGGCAATGTATCCGGCGAGGTCCTGAAGGTTGATCCGAGTCTTTGTCCCGTTGACAACGAAGGCCATCGGAAGCATGGGCTCGAAGACCGCCGTCGAGCGGGCTCTGAGGACATGTGCCTTCCACGATGACATGTCTGGGGGATACGCGGCGCAGACGGTCGCCAGGTTTGGGCAGATACGTCGGCCTCCCTTGCAGCCAAGACGGTCGAGAAGACGGCCTCCCAGTAAGCTCGGTTGGCGACGAGAGCCTTCTCCAGTACCTCAGCCTAGAGGGCGGTAACCCAATCGACGTCGTAACCTCTCTGCCATCGAAGGAAGGCAAGGAGTGTGGGGTAGACCGACCGAAAGGTCTCCCGCTTGACGTCGAGTCGAGGAGGCGCAGGAGGCATCTCGGAGAGACGAGTGGGGGAGCGAGGGTAAGGATGGTGGCGATCAGGTTGGTGGTGTGCTTGTGGACGAGGTGGGGGGCCGAGGACGGGAGCGAAGCGACGAATATGCTTGAAGCGATGACTGGGCAGACGACTGAGAGACGAGTCAAGAGCCAGTCAGAGAGAGTTACATATGCGACCTAGTGGTGGACTAACCTGAGAGACGAGTCAAGAAGCGATAAGGGAAGCTCCTAAGGAGGAGAGCGAAGGGCAAGACTATCAAATTTTAAGGGGTGAGGGGGATTTAACGACGGTCGCGACACGAGGAGGGACGAGCGAGATGCGCGACTCACTCTGCGTTGGCCACGCGAGCGAGCGCTTGAGCTTGCTGCTTGTCTTGGACGATGAGATGTCTGTAGACGAGAAGCAGCGTCAGCTCCACTGAGGTAGAGCGAGCGAGCGAGCGAGAGACGTACCTCGACGACGGGTGTTCGTGCCAGGGCTGAGTCGAAGTGCGAGCGTTGGCTGAGCGAGCGAGAGCTGCGACAGACAACGGCAGGCGAGTTAGCATAGCCGCTAGGGCATAGCTCGAGCGAGAGGCTACTCACCTTGAGTAGGTAGCCTGTTATCGACTTCTGGGAGATAGAGGTGACTCGTATCATCCCAGAGGACCGACCAAATCTGCTCGGACGGACCCCTTTACCCGACCTCGCTTCTGAGCCCCTGACAGCGGCTCGCGAGGGTCGAGCGAAGAGGAGTGTGTCCGGGGAGCTCCTACACTCCGCATCCTGTCCCCTGAGCGGCAGTCTCCTGAGCGGCTGCTCGACTGCCGGACGAGGCAGGGTGCAATGCCGCATCAAGCCCATCCCCCTCTCGTTCGATCCCTTCTCGCTCTCGGGCGTCCTCAGCCCTTTAGCACTGAGCACCGCCTGCGCGGTCGCCCTCCTCGCAGTCATGTTGGTCGCGAGCGTGAACGCGCTCGAGACCATGAACCTCCTGGGCTCTCCGATGATCCTAACTGCCATCTCGACAGGAAAGTGTTGGTCGAGCGCCTCACGGAGGGTCTTGACCATCGGCAAGAAGTACTTTGCCTCGAACCCTCCACCGATGTCGAGGATGTTGAACGCGTACCCCTTGTCGCGTCCCATCTCGAAGGCCGTCTTGGCCCGTCCGAAGGCGTCCTCGAACATCTGCGTGTTCTTGCAGCCGGATCCGACGTGGAACGACACTCCGACGACGTTGAGGCCAAGCGAAGCCGCGGTCGCCAGCAGGGAAGGGCACGTCTCGATGGGCGCTCCAAACTTGAGTCCGAGTCGGCAGAGCGACTTGGAGTCGTCTGTCAGGATTCGAAGGATGAGCTTCTTCTCAGGGTGGAGCTTGGCGATCTTGAGAAGCCCGTCGGGGTTGTCGAACGTCATGCCGGCCACACCGATACCTCGGGCCGCTCGGATGAAAGACGCCGGCTTGCACGGGTTGGCAAAGATGATCTTGTCCGGTAAGGGAAGAGACGGGAGCGAGAGCATCGTCGTCACCTCGGACTGGGACGCGCAGTCAAAGCCGGTCCCGAGCAGAGCAAGCAGCTGAAGGACGAGCGGGTCTGGATTGCACTTGACAGCTGCGAGAAGAAGGGAGAAAGACAAACGTCAGTACGACCACAAAGAAGCACAAGCAGTCCTTCGCAATGTACTGACGGTAGAAGAGCTCGACGCCTCTGAGCTCGGTGACCCAGCTCTTCCAAGCCTTCCAGACCTCCCCGAGATCTCAAAGAAGGCGCCTTCATCCTCGCCGCTGACGGCAAGCTCAGAGATCCTCGCCTGCATGAGCGCCTCAGCTGAGCCAGTCACGAAGGACGGTATCTCGAGCGTCTGTAGCTCGCTCGCCTTTCCCTTCGCCTGCGGAGGAAAAGAGGTCGACGACACCTTAGTTTCTGCTTTCGAGAGGGATACTTGCCTTGCGGCTGGAGATAAAGTTTCTATCATCGGATGCGAGACAGCCAGAAAGCGGTCAGAAGAGGTACGGCCAGAACAATTTACCTTACCTGCCGGACTAGCCATGAACTTCTTGCAAAGTTCGCCATTGAATGACTATGCTAAGTGGTTGCGAGGGTGGGAGACCTAAGAGCAAGGTGTCGGTCGCCTCTAAAGGTAGCTTCTTTCGCCCGCCGCCATTCGGCTTCGCGCATCCTCGCTTTGCAGCCGACCTAGACCGAGCGCGAGGCGTGATCGGCGGGTCTGTTCGTCCGCAGCATTTGCTCGATATAAGGAGCCAGACATACACTGATGAATTTCAGTCCGCTGAACGTGCTTAGCTTGGACCGATGGAACAATCTCCAAGTATCGGAACAGCTTGGCCATGTTCCAAGGGACCCAAGCCAGGGTCCAGGGACAAAAAGTACAGACTAGAGCGAATTCGATCAGTCGAACAGGGGACCAAGCGCGGGATCTATCTTAACACAGGCTAGCGTCGCCCGACGGTTCTCGAGACGATCGCGGCCCCGCTGTGGCTCTCCTCTTCGTCCGGCTTCGGCCGGCATATTCCGGCGGCCCAAGGGCCTGCCAGTCACGCTTAGCAATGGCCCGGGAGGAGTGATCAAAGGGACCAGAGGTGATCGAGGGAATCCAAAAGTGGGACTATCTGCAGAAGGGGTCAAGAGGGCTGGGTTATGCTTGCTCCCTTATATCCGCCATCATGTCCCCGTCTGCTCTGAAGCGTACGATCACGATTTCAACTCAGCTAGGTGAGATCATGGGTGTCTCATCAGCTGAGTCGAGCCATGTAGCTTTGCCTCAAAATTGGTCGGAATCTTGGACGAGGTCGCTTCCCCCTCGCCGCGCGCCCGCCCTGACTGTCCACGATAGCCTCGGACCCGAGCTCGCAAATGTCGGAGTCGCGCCAAACGTCGCTGCCGCGCTCGGCCTAGAGTACGACAGAATTGCCCTCGAGCTGCTGCAAGACTCAGCAAACTGTCAAGCATCCCTCGTAGCTGCGCTCAATGGACGCTCAACCACGGCCAGGATCGTCGACAATGAGCTCGAGGCGAGTCTTTCCCAAGCGGCCATCCACCTCGAGGGGGTCGTCCTCAAACAATGCAATGCACACCTCGCTCAGTTGAAGGTGACACTTCTCGAGCTTGTCAGCTCTCGCCCAGGGCGTGCCCTTTCCGGTGGTGGGCCGTCTCTGGCTCGCCCTGCGTTGAAGCACTCAAGAGCGTGGCCCAAAGTTCGTCCCGCCGGCTGCGCTTGAACTCTTGAACCTCAGCCGAAGCTGAACGCTGACCTTGTCGTTTCCCATTCGGTCTTGTCTTGTTCTTTGTATTTCTGCTTTCTTTGCCCATCCCCTTCCGCACACGATTACACCCCCTTGTCGCCTTCTTTCCCGCTCGCATGTCTCTTCCCTCTCAAAACTCAGTTTCAAAATCGACGCAACCGCGAGAAGTGCGCGCCGCGCGGGATCCACGAGGACAATCGGATCGCAAAGCTTGATGGCCTACGCCCGCCCAACCCAGCTCGCACTACCAAGTGCACAATGCAGCAGAGGAAAAAGGAGAACATCGTGCAGCAGTCTCTGGTTCCTAGGCCTACCAGAAAGGTCTCGGTCAAGCAGACTGGGTCGAGGAAGGGCACGAACCCCCAGCAGCACGCTCGATTCGCGCAGGGGCAATCGCCGCATCAAGACCCGAGTCACCCGGGAGCCGTACTCAAGGGAACCAAGTGTGATGTAGAGCAACACGTCAAGATGAACGGATACTGCAGGGTGGAAGAGCCGATATTCCAAGGACTGCCGTTCTCCCCCCTCAAATCCGATATGCCGCCAACCCCACCCCCACTGCCGTCATCGTACTCTCATCCCAATCAACCTTTCCTCTCCCCGTCATACTCCTTATCAGGGGGAACAGGCCAACCGGTCCCTCATCAGGGCCTCAACCATCACTCCTTCTCTTGGCCCACCCATCTCTCCTTTGACTCAACCACTCCCATCACACCTCCCTCCTCCCGCTTCTCCTACTCCTCCGCGCCGAATACCCACTCCTTCCACGGCCAGGAACATTCACCAAGATGTTCACCCGCCGAGCTTGCCGCCTACCAGCACATCCTCTCAACTGACCCTACGTCGTCTTTCGAGTCGTTCCCCGAACCTCCTGTCGCCTGGTCCACTATCGAACCTCGACTTTCCTTCGTCCCTCCCCCACCATGCTACGCACCCCTCATCCGAACATCAAGCGGTCGCTCAAACATTCTACACCCAGACCTTGGATCACTGCTCACTTCGGATCCATCCAGAGGACCCTCCAACTTCCTTGTTCCCGTCCCGACAGCCGACCGGCACAGCTCCCTGCCAAATATAGTATACACCATCGAGACGACCTTCAACTCGTCTGTGGCCTCTTTGCAAGCGGAGTACGAGTTCTCTCAGCTCGATCTGTCCCATTCAAGCCGGATGGAGATGCTCTTCGCCAACGACTCGGGTGCTCCTGATCTCGGACTGGAAGGCTACATACCTTTAGACCTGGACTCACTCGAGTGGCTTGGGATAGATCCCCAGGTGCAGTTTTGAGGAAGAACGGGTGATGCCAGCAGTGACATGGATGATTTGAATTCTCCGCCGACCCCGTTTAGACTATCAATCGCAGATCTCGAAGGCACGTGTAGGTTTTGCTTTCCTTTCTTGATTCAAAAACGATCATCTTTCTGATCCCACCCCTCGCATCGTTTGCTGCATGGGTCGCGGCCTTTTCTGCTTCATATCTATACCCGTCCTTTGGCTGCTGTTCGGCCCCCATTTCCTCCCCCCTATCCAGATCCTATTGATTGCTCATTCGCTTGCCTATCTATACTTTCATACCTACCAGGTCATCATGATGTCGATTGCAGTTATAATCTACTTTTTGACTTACCTACCATACACGATTGCTCTACCTTCGATACGACTTTACTTCGGACGCCATGAGCAACTCAGCCTTTGCCCAACTTGTGCGTCCCTATTCCGCTTTCACCGGCTCATCCGCCTTTTACTCGTACTAATTTTGCCTGGAATTTCATCAGTATAGCATTAGAAGGTGACACGAAGTCGGAGGGAGCGAAAGAAGGAGGAGCAGGGTAAGGGGAGTTGGGGCAATTTGTACTCAACAAGGGATTGAACAATGCTGGTGGAGAGGTCAGTAAATCACGCTTATTGATTGATCGACGGTCTAATCCTCCACGGAATTTAAGAAGAGGATGTGCGCCCTCCGGAAAAATCTCTGTGGCTCTTGATGTAGCACATGCAACGTTGAACCGGATCCCATCAAGCTCACACAGGGCCATCAAGGGGCACAAAAAGCTATGGTTATTGACGGTAAGGTCAATTGGCCGCAGATGACAAGCAGGTATGGTTTGATTTTGATCCAGAACAGATGGAGCCAAGCCCTTGCAGGACCATATAACCTTCCGAGGTCAAAGGGAAGGAGCTCCCTTTGTTCGCACCTTACAACAGCGGGACCGGCAAAACAATAGGGGCGGAAGAGGACGTGTTGCTCAACCGCTCGCGTCGGGCGCTGTCTCTTTTTTTTTGAGCTGCATGGGTCTCTGTTGAGCTCAGTGGACAGACGGAAGTGGTCTCTGCTGCTCGGCCGAGGAAGCCAGGTGTTGTCCGTTGTGAAATGCAGCGATGAACAGGAGAGCGGGCTGCTGTAGGAGGCTCGAGCGACACGTATAAGCTTAGCCGTGCCCGAGGAAGCCGACAAACAGGGTCCCTTTGTAAGGGGTTCACAACCCTTTCGCAGGTACAAAGGTATGCCATCTATATAAGAGAGCTGGATATTCGAACTGACGTAATTTGAGCGTCATCGCTTTGATGGTTGGTGTGGCCTAGGAAATAGGGGAGGACAGGGAGGACAAGCTGAGGTTGAAGTGCGAGGATGATCGAACGAAGGCACCCCTTGCGCTGGCCTTCACCTTTCACTCTCCGCTCTCAAGTCTCTAGGGGCATCCTCCTTGACCGTCCCTGTTTCACCTCGATAAGAACGCACCAACCATCTCCTTCCCATCAACCATCACCCAAATCGCCTAAACAATCGAGCTCCCACCTTCCACCTCCTCCTCGTTCCTTTTATCTCGAGTTCAACAGTCACCTTCCGCCGTCATCCGCAGATGCGGATCATTAGTTCACCAGATGGAGCTGCCATGTCTGAGCGAGGAAGCTCGACTTTCTTGCCTCTGAGCCTGCCTCGACCAGCCCGGGGCGCGGAAATCGACGTCAGCAAGATAGAGGTCCTCGAAGGTGTCGTGGGTCTGCTCTTCCCTCCACCCTGTGTGATACATCTTGTCATCTCCCTACTGACTTCTCTCTTATTTGACTCGATTACTTGGCCCAGCCCTTCACCTACATCCTCGAGAAACTCTCCCAGACCGGCCCCTCCCTGCTTGCATCCTGTCTCTCCGCCCGCTTGTACCTTGCCTCTTCGACCCTCCCACACCCACTCCCCTCCACTCTCCTGTTAAAATTCCAACCTTGCCCAGTGGACATTGGGCTCACTCCGACTCCACCAGTGAACTACGTCTTGGCCATCCGACCAAAGCCCTCCGCTTCCAACCCTACCCCATCGTCCGGATTCATCCTCCCCATCCATGACCTTGTGTACCGATCCTTCTGCGCCCATTTGCCACCCATGCCACCTCGGGACGCCTCCCTTCCGGACACGTCCCTTCCCGTCATCCCACTCGCCATTCCCTCTCCGGCCACACTTCCAACACTCAACACGTACCTCTATACCCAACGACCCAACGTCTTGCTCGCCACCCTTCTTGCTATTCCCGCCTTTGCAGACGCAGAGTCGAGCAAGACCCGAGCGGATCTGACCAACGAGTTGGCGGGTTCGTTGAATGGGAGCCAATTGATGAGCCGGATCGCGTTCGTGCATGGTGTGTGGGCGAACGTGTGTAGTTTGGGCGTGGCGGATGGGCTGTTGTGGAAGGTGCTGGATACGGCTTGAGAAGTGTTGCTTGGTGCAGTGGCGATCGTGCAGTCTAGGAGGCAGATGTAGACTTAAGATTGATGGTAAACTCGACCCTTCTTCTAAGTTTCACGCCACTCACGCTTTGATGATTCCCCTTTCG
>BTPH01000096.1:0-163880 GCA_036245725.1 Mrakia hoshinonis
CTTTCTTCTCCACTCCCTCCTTTTGCACATAAATACTGGTCTCCTTTGCCTATAGCATGCCCCGTTAATCCCTAACCCTAAATGTGGTTCGGATCTGAACTGACCATTCGTGAATGTGATTGGGATCCGAACTGGACATTGGAACTAGGACTAGGGATTCAGAGATGAAACAAGGGGTTAAGTCTGAGCAGAGGACTTGTTGGTTCAACTCCAATGCCACAGGAGATGCCTTTCATCAAATTGGTTTGTAGATCACAGTGTCCATGGAGTGACAGGGTAACCCTTTCCAAGCAAGTCAGTCTTGTGGTTTTAGGCAATCTCGGATTTTGCGCAAATTGGGTTGCAGCTGTGTTTGGTGGGCTTGTCCCCACCTCCCTGTCTCAATTGCTCTCAAGAATGCAACAAAGTACCAAGAGCAACACCATAAGACAATCTGTGTAAGTGACATACTTCAGGACATTGACAATGTCTACAGCAGAAAAATGCCTGTAGGGCCAGGTGTTCAAGGAACACGTTGGACCATGGATGAGTCAAGCACAACCTGCCTCACCTGCTCTCCCTTCTTGTCAAATTGTTGCTCAGGTCACATGTCATTGTTGTTCTATCCCCTTTTTTTTCCACTCCTTCTCTCTCTTCTTTCCCTCTCTTCTTCCCTTCCCTCCTCCTTTATTTCTCCCCCTTTTCTTTTTTCTTTCCCTTCTCTTTCTCTTCTCCTTCCCCCTTTTCCTTTTTCTTTTGTGCTCCAACTAAACGGTATCTTCCAGAACTATTTTCAAAAATATAGCAAATATAAAAACGCAGCAGATTGCTAGAATTTTCCCCTCTATGGCTCTGGGACGCTCTCAGCACACTCCACACTAAATTTCAGCCATTTTGGCTGAATTTTGGAGGCAGGGGAGCACTTTGAGTTTTGGGACCTCTCCCTCTTCTTTTTCTTTCTTTTCTTCCTCTTTCTCTTTTCTTCTTCCTTTCCTTTCTCCCTTCCCTTTCTCTCCTCCTTGTGAGCTCCAAGGTGGTCTTTGTAGACCCGCAAATTTCGCACTTTGAGATGCTTTTCAGCCCCGGTCAAATCTGATTGGAGACATGGGACCCGTTGCTTCCAAGAGACTTTGCTGGCTTGCATTAAAACACGTTTGGAGTGATGTTGAGTGGTTGGCAAGCACTTCCAGAGACTTGTTTATCTTGGAGCCATGGTCCAAGCTAGAGGAAGGCAGCATTAAGAACCACTGAAGGGTATGTGGTTAGCAAAGATCATCCAGTCCAATGCTTCTAAAGCGATGCATCAATCCACTTGTTTTTACTCGCTTGTTCTTTCTGTCTCCTGTCTCCTGTACCTACAAGAGGACTTTGGCTTTGCTGCAGGCATCAGGATCAAATCAGCCTAGTTGGCTGTCTATCAGTCAGCGGACATGACCTTCCTCCCCAACCTGTTGAGCACTTGAGGACATGCATGACTGTGCCAGGTCAGACAGATCCAACCTGCATCCAGATCTCCCTATCCACCCCATCAGTGCCCTGCCCCAAACACCACGTCACTAAAGAACCCCTGAGGTGTCCCATCCAGAGCATAGGGCATCTCCCACTCCCTCTGTCCCCCTCCACCACCGGCTCCGTCCCCTCCTCCTCCTCCGGCCCCGCTCCCGCCCGGACCACCGTAAAACTCGACTCCGCCCATCCCCATTGGCGCGTCCAGACTCATCGTCAGATGGCTCGTGTCCGCGAGACTCGACCCGGTGAACGACAGCCCAATGTCCCCGGGAGCCATCGAGAGCATCGCGCTTGGGTCGTCCCAGGGTTGGTTCGAGTTTGTTTGGGAGATGTCCCAGGAGGGCGAGTCGCCGGTGGTGGTGGGTTGAGGGGTCGCGCTAGACTTTGAGTTTGTCCATTCGCGGGCAAGCCAGGACTTGATCATCGCACTGATCGGTCGAGGGCGCGTGAAGGTCGAGAGTCAGAACCCGGAGCGGAACGAGAGGCAAGAGGGAGATGAGAGACGTACGGGTCACGAGGAAATAGGACGACGGCTGGTACGTCCGAGTCTGCGTCCGGGTCGACGTCGTCAAACGCGTACCCTCGCTTCTTCTGGTCGATCGTACGGAGAACCCAGCCCACGCAGGCCCACAGCCTGCCGAGAGAGAGAGAAAGAGCACGCGCCGGTCAGTCGTGCTGCTGGGCTCACATACGAAGATACGCAGAGGAGGGAGACACTCACGAAGTCAGCTTCTTCAGCGCCGTCACCGACACATCCAGCTTCGTGTCCGCGAAGCTCCGCAAGAGCCGTGTCGCGGTAGGCGTCTTTGTCCCGTCGGCAAGGTTGGGTTGAGGTGCGTAGCCGAGTCCCTCGATGAGTTTTGAGAGCTCAAAGGTGACGCGCTCGTCGAGGAAGGCCATCGCAGAGATGAAGATGAGCTGCAGAGAGAGAAGAGAGGAAGAAGGCCAGATGAGTGAGGCCGAATAGAAAGGCGAGATGGTAGCGACAGGAGAGAGAGGGTACCGACCTGGTCGGCAAAGGGGTTGCCGAGGATGGAGACTGGGCCAGAGACGTCCGCGTACGAGAGCATGTTGGACATTGCTGAACACGGAAACGATGGAACGAGGTCAGCCCGAAGATCGGCCAACAGAGCACAAGACGAGTTACGATGGACTCACTGCGGGCTGAACTGCGAGAGACCTCGACGTTCGGTTCGACGAGCACCTGGCCGCCGTGCGAGAAGTTTTGGAGGAGCGATGGACGGTGGAGGACAGTGATCTGCCAGGGAATAGACAAAGGGCACGTGTCAGATAGGTCGGCACCGATCAGAAAACGCGAGAGAAAGGCGACGATGACTCACGACGGAATGGAACAGCAGGTGCAGCAGCAAGAAGCACGGGCTCATGTCGAAATCCCTGTACAGCTTGAAGCTCTGGACCGAGAACTGCAGCTCCGGGTCCATCGACGAGTAGAACGCAATCATGTTGCCCTGCAGCCGCTCGACCCGCTCCCGGCTCTTCAGATCCGTGTTCCCGCCCGGCGCGTTCAGGCTGTCCGAGATCTTGCCTCGATGGCGAGTGACGTAGATGAGCGCCGGCCAAGGATTTGGTGCGCGCGGTGAGCCGGGCTCGAGTGGGTTGAGGAGCTCGCAGTCCTCGACGGTTGGGAGGGCGATGTCAATCTCGATCTCGGGGAGGGTACTCCGACGGCTGAAGAAGGCAATCACGAGAGGGCGCGCAGGTCAGCGAGCGAGTTCTTGTAGGAGGGACACGGACAAGGACAGATGCGATGCGACTTACCCTGTGCCCCAGTTGATGAACCGTTCGCTGAAGAAGACGCTCCAGAAGAGCAGTCTCCGTCGAGCAATCTCCTCGCGCTGCTCCGGACCCAGCTGACCCTTCTCGCCTCGGTCGAGCGACAGCTCGTGCTGCATCCCGAGATCCTGCACGACCCGCAGCGCCATCCCAGTGTACATCTGCGTGCAAAGGAGGCCTGATCAGCCAGTCGTCATGCGTGCCATAACGGCGACCCGAACTCACAAAATGCCCGCTGTCCCTCCCGGCACCGAGTTCGTTCCAGCTCAGCAAGATCAACGCCGTACACGTCTCCTCCGTAGGAAAGCTCAACAGCGGTAACAGCAACAGCTTTGCCTGCTCCTCGAATGGCGTCGCAGCCTCGTACAGTCGGTCCGGCGACGACCGATGGGGTGCGAGCAGCGGGTGGTTCGAGAATCGGGCAGCGAGAGCGCAGATCGAGTTGGCGAGTAAGGCTGGGAGGGTCCGAGCGCGATGCTGCTCGACAATGCGGCGTTTCGAGAGGAAGGGAAAGTGGGAGGCCATATACTTCCAGAAGAGTTGGAGGCTAGATGGGTGAAGAGCAAGCACAGCGGGTCAGATCGTGCGTCTGGCGACACGCGAACCACAGAGCTGACGGTCGCACAAAGGACTCACAGCTCCTCAAAGATCTCGTCTGTCGGGAACGCCTTGTCCCTCCCTCTCTTGAACAGCACGTCTCGGTCTCGTCTGCGCGTGTCCTCTGCTGTTCTCGATGGCGACTCGACGGACGAGCTCCTCCTGCCCGCGTCTGTCGGTGGACTGGCCGCACTCGAAAACGGTGTCTCAGGTCCGCTGTAGCCGTACGAGTGACGACTGGGTTCTCCCACCTGAGACGCCGCTGATGATGGCGACCGTCCAGAGAGGTGAGGACGAGGGGACGGCTCAGTCGGTTGAGCCTGGTCGTGGGACGAGTCGTCTGGCGGTTCCGATCGCAGCTCAACCTTGACGCGACGGAGACCTGGCGTGTAGGCGGTCGGTCCGACTGAAGAGCGAAAGCAGCGTGGTCGCGTAGGATGGGGATGGGTGGGGTAAGGGCAGGGTCAGTCGCTGGCAAAGGCGGAGACTCCCCGGGGCAGCCGACGCGGTCCTTCCCTCCTCAGAGAGCAGATGGTCACACGACAACCGCGCGAGGCCATAGAGTCTAGCCTGCAAGGCACGGCTAGGGAAGCTCTGCTAGCTCTGCCAGACGATCGCTGCAGCTGCTCGAAGAGGGACAGGGCAATAGCTCGACCTGTCGAGCTGACGGTCTCGTCCTTCCGGAGCTCAACCTCGGACCAGAGACGTCACCCTCGCGCCTCTGGCTCGCCAGTCGAGCCCGTCCCAGCCCGAGCCCATCGCCGCACACATGACGAGATAAACGTGTACTCACACCACCGAAAGAAGGGCACCTGCAGGCTACTCCTCTGTGCGGGCGTGTTTGACCCGTCCTCGTGCTCCCCTGCTCCCATCCTCCCACCGTTCGACCCGCCCATCGCGCCCGCTCCAGCCCCAAAGTGCCCGTCCCTCCCAGCTCCCATGCCGCTCATGAAGTCCCGGAACAGATCATCCTCCCTGTACGCGCCAGACGGCGTGAAGTCGGCGCCCGACTGCTGCTGCTGATGGGAGTACTGTGAGCTCGACGAGCTGCCGCTGGCGGCTGCGTTGCCCTGTTGGTTATGGCCCTGGGCGGCAAGGAGGGACTCGAGCTGGCGTTGGATCTCCCACGGGAGAGGGGACTGGCCAAAGTCAAAGTGGGCCATGAGAGGGCGGCGATGGATGGGATGGGCGGATGGGTGTGGGGAGGGGAGAGGCGGACGGTCCGGGTTCGCGTCACCCGGCGCCCGCTGGGCCGCCTCTTTCTTGCAGCACGTTTGACCAACCCTCAAACTTCTTTGGTGGTCCTTTTGACTTTCTGCACGTCTGCCTGTTGGGCTGTAACTCATGAAGGAGGAAAGATGTTGGTATTTGGCGATATGCGAAAACGTCTAGAGCGGGTAGCGCGGATGTGCGGCGGGAGTGACAAGCAGGAGGGACAACAGTGGGGCGAGAGGAAGGCGAGAGGAAGGCACAGGTGTGAGAGAGTGCTAGTCGTACCCTTCGAAGGTGTCGGCGAGGAAGCCCTGTGAGGAGAGCAGCAAGAGGTGGAGTCAGTCGGTTGGTTGAGGCGAGAGACGAGTCAAAGGACATTGGGCAGAGAAGGGGCTTACTCCGTCTGCGTAGGTGATAGCACAGCAGAAAGACGTAGCAGCAGGAAGGGATGAGTATCAGAGTCAGTTCCGTGCAAGAGCACGATAGACAGATAAAGAGTCGGGACTTACAGTCGTACGCGATCTTCTCCCTCGCATCGACCCCGTCGTAACCGTTCGTGTCCAGCTCTTGGGATGGCATCGCAGATCTGTCGAGCAAATCTGGCTCAGCTCCTCATCTTCCTCGACAGATGAGATAGATGACGAGACCACTCACTTCAAGAACTCGATACTCTTTGCCGGCAAGATGGCCAACTGCAGGTCCAGCTCCGTGATGTACGGCTTGTCCTTTGCAATTTCCTGGAACGCCACGCTCAACTGCTGTGGACTGTCCGTGTCCTGCGTGATCTCGACCAGCAGACTTGTGAACGCCTTGTAGGTGACGGCGCCGTACTCGTCCGTCAGCGTCGCGTGTATGGCGTCAATCTCTTCTTCGGTGTAGGAGATGGAGAGAGAGGCGAGGGCGGCGGTGAACTCGTCTACGTCGAGGGTGTTGGTCGCGTCGGAGTCAAAGTGGCGGAAGGTGGACTCGAACTCTTCCAGTTGAGCAGGGGTGAGCTGCAGCGGACGACAAACGGAAGGTCAGTGACGCAGATGGAACCGAGTTGGACGGAATCTGGCCGACTCACATTCGTAGTTTCTCTCGATACGATCTGATTCTCAATGAAAGCTACCCTCCTGCCCAGACTCGTCTGGATCAGCTCGAGCTCCCAGCGCAGGTCCTCCGCCCTAAGGACGGTGTAGTCGTTCTCCTCGACGTTCGCCTTTGTGCACTCGTCCTCGGCCGTGACCAGAGATTCGAGAGCAGTGGTGAGCGAAGGCAGCGTGTCCGAGAGGAGATCCGAGACGTGCGACTTTTGGTTCTGCAAGCACGAGCGTGGCCGATGATGGCGGGAGGGAAATCAGTACAGGCGGCGGGCTCCAGCAGGACTGAGGGCAGACGGACCTCGAGCGATCCCGTCAGAGAGGACAGCTCGCGTTCCAGCGTTTGCAGCCGGCTGTGGATGTCCTCGGCCTTTGTCGCAGCTTGTCGCATCAGCTGATCCTTGATCCTGCGGAACACAAGGGTTATCAAACCCATCCGCATTAGTCTTCGTTTCCAACCGAGAGCAGCACCAGACGGAGAACTCACTCTCTGATCTTTTTGCTGATCTTCTTGCTCCACCCCTCTTCGCTCCTCAGCAGCTCTCCCCAGCTGCGGTCCATGTCCTCGACGGTCTCGCCCTCTTCCGGCTCGAAAGGTCGCATGCCGTACGTCCTCAGCTTGACCTGGATGTTGCTGAACAGATCCCGCAGCTCTTGACGCTCGACGACCCACGACCGCTTGTCGGTCTGCTTGTACGACGAAAAGTCGGTCGCCAGCGAGCGGACTGCAGGGTACGTTTCGGGCAGGGTCGAGGAAAGGAAGGAGGTCCGGCGAGTTGCGAGAGTGGCGAGGAGCTACCGAATGACGAGGAAAGCATAGAGGTCAGCGAGGCTCAGCGCAGCGATGCTCGGGCTGTGGGGACTGACTAGGCGGACGCGTCGCTCGTAGTCATTCCGACTTGACCTGTAAAGGCAAGTCGATCAGTCAGCTCTGCTTCCGTCGCAGGCACGCTCGCGCATGTTCAAAGACTAACCAGATCCCCTGCATGACCATCGCGAACTTCTCTACTCGTCGTGCGACCGTTTCCGCCTTGTCTGCTCGCCACAAGCCAGATCGGGGGGTCAGTACACCGGCTTTGAGATGCGCTCCAGCGCACAAGCTCAAGCACTCACTCATGGACGAGAACGCGTGGAAGAAGGACGCAACGTAGGTCATGACACTTCGCTCGTCTGGTGGGCGGGCATCGCACAGATCCGAAACGTCGAGCAAACGCTGCGAAGGGTCGATATGGGAGCGTCAGTCACGATACGTAGCACCAAATTACGATGTAGAAGACTGACGGGGATGCCAAGATGCTCCTGCGCGACTCGGAAGGCGAGCTCGGTGTTCTCCTCGCAGGCGGTCTGGGAAAGGCAAGCGGGAGAAAGGTCAGTCATGCGCGAGTGTAGAGCGAGAGGGCGAAAGCATACCTTGTCCAGCGCGTGGTAGTCAATCAGATCCGGTCGATGATGATGTATCAGCGCGCACCTGCAAACCACGAGTCAGTCAGCCGCTCACACTCTCCCCTTTTCCCCGCCTCCCATACTCACAGTGCCAGCCCGTCCGCCCAACTCCACGTAAACTCCTTGACCTCCACCTCTGGCGCATACCCCTTCGTCTTCCTCTGCACCCAGAGCAACAGTCCGTCCTTGGCACTCAGCCCTTCCTCCGAGATGTCTGCGATGGTGAACCTCAAGATGAGCGTCCAGATGAGGCCGAGGATCAGTTTGAGGTTGCCGTCAATGATGTCCTCCGCGGCAATGTTGGTCAGGTGGACACCCCGGTCCTTGATGAACTGGAGGGCTTTGGTGACGTTCTGGCAGATGGAGAAGGGAGGGTCAGTTGGAGGGACGGGCAGTGGCGGGGATGGAAGGGGTGAAGGGACGAACCTCGGCTTTTTGGACTCGCATGCGAGGGACAGCGACGTAGCGACCTAGAGAGCAGTCTCCCATGATCTCCTGCAGTAGAAACAAAGCCGGCGAAAGAAGACGATGGCGGACAAGGTCAACAGCGAGCTCGAACGAGGCGACGCGAGCTTAGCATCGCCTCCTTTCACAAGCCAAAGCGCTAGAAGACGTACCATGAGCTGATCCGAGCGGTGAACGAGTTATGCGGATCAAAGGGAATGTCAGCATGCTTGTTCTGAGACCAGATCCGGAAAGCCCGCTCATGATGGACCACCATACGACCTCCTACGGTCGAGCTCAACCAGGTCCCCGAGCGGTCCGCTCCGACCTCGAGTAGCTGACTGGCTCCGTCCCGCGCGGCCCATCTTCCCTATCGCCTCACATCGGACTCTGATCGAGCTCCCAAAGGTCCGAGAGCGAGCCTTGACCGCGGCATACGCCTGAAGGACTGACCTGGATGAGCCTGACCCCATCACTGAGGTCCGACGCGAGGCTCGTCATCGGAGGAATCCCTTTGCTGTCAAGCTTCGAGTTCAGCCACTTGCAGAACGTCCTGAACCGAGGACAAATCATCAAGAGGTCCGAGTCAGCCCGAGTCTAGCGAGAGAATGGAGTGGACATGGCGCGGATGGGGAAGGGACAATGCGAGCTTGAACTCGAGCTGGTTGCCCTCTCTCCCTCCCCCAGCCAGCCGCCGTAGTTGAAGCCTTGTTGGGAACAGTGCACTGACTTGGCCTGGATCTGCTCGAGACCCGTTTTGGTTTGACTCATTGGTGCGAGCTCTGAGTATGTGTGGCAGGCGGATGGAGGGTGGATGGGTGCAGAAGGAGGAGAGCGTGAGCTCACAAAGAGGGCGCGTCGTCTCGCCAGTCCTCGCCTCGAGACTTCACATGCCTGCAGCCAGTCTGCGCGATCATGTGTGAGACGCCGAGTTGTCACCATATCTGTGATTGAGAACAGGTAGCCATGTGCAATAAAGTGAAACGGCTAAGCGGTGCTGAGTAAGGTAGCAGACGAAAGATGTGGGGTAGTCTGAGATGTGGGTACGAAAGGTTGAGATGGCTCGACACTACGAAAATGGATAGGAAAGAGGGAACCCGTTCGTTCAAACTGCGTCAGTATCGTTGTCCGGTCTAGCGGCCTCCTCCTGTACAGGCGCCTCCATCTCGAGATGCTGCCCCGTCGCGTCGGCCTCCCCTGCTTGAGGCAAGTACTCTCCAACCGGTGCGCCCTCCTGGTGGCCACTCATCTCGTGCAAAGCTCCCCCTCCCTCGTCATGTCTCACCTGCTGAAGCTCCTGCTCCTGCGCGTGTTCCATCGTCACCCCGCCGCTCATGCCTCCCAACGCAGCCGCCCCGACCAGCGCCTCAGCGATCATCATCGCGTCCGTCTCGGTCGCCGAGACATCCCCCACCTCACCTTCTCCGCCCGAGAAGCGTTCCATCTGTTGCTTGTGGTGCTGCAGCATCAGATGCTCGTGGATCTGATGGTCGAGGTGACCCAGCCCACTCTCCGCCCCAGCGTCATGATGCTCCCGAGCGGCAGCCTCCTCGGCCTCCTGCGCGAGCCGAGCCTTCTTGGTGAGCTTCTTCTTCTTGAGTTGAGGAGGTGGGATGATTGGCTGGCCGTCGGGTCCGATCTCGAGCGGGTGTGGCGAGGCCGATGGAGAAGGGAGCGAGCCGACGAGCGACCCGTCTGGGTTGAGGATGTGAGGCGGGTTCTTCTTGCGACCCGGTCCACGGAAGCGACGTTCGGTGGGGTAGACGCACTGGATCGACCGGCGGACGCAGGTCGAACAGTTGGGTTGGCTGGAGTCGCATCTAAGAGGGACGGGAAATCGAACGGGTACAGAAAGCAGTCAGTGCTTCCGTCTGCCAAGTCAACTAAAGTAAAGATTCAGAACTCACCGAATCTTTCTCTGCCTGCACGGATTGCATGCCAGCTCGATCTTTGGCTTCCCGTCCGGCCCGAGCTTGACCTCCTTTGGCGGTGCCTTCTGTCCAGGCGTCCTCGGCGCCTTCTCCCCGTCCTTCTTGACCTTTCCGTCCGCTGACCTCTTCTTGCCCTTGTCCTCGCCGCCTTCGTGCACGTCGAGATGCTCCGCCGGCTCGAGCTCTTCGTCGTCTCCTCCCGGAGGGCCGTAAGCCTCGACCTGTGGGCCGCCCTCGTCGCCCGGGTAGTTGAGATAGTAGTTGGAGCCGGTCGAGGCCGTGGAGTGCTGCTGGACAAGCTCGGCGAACGCAGGCTCGACTCCAGTAGGATCTGAGGGGTAGTAGGGCTGCGCGGTCGAGGCGAGGTCTCCGCTGGCGTGAGCGGCAGATGGGCCATACGAATCGAAGGTCTCTTGTGCTGCGGCCCAGTTCGATCCGTGGGCAGAAGAGGGACCGGCCTCGGCTGATGCTTCGCCGTTCACGCCGCTGTCGCCGTATTGCGGGTAGGACCGATAGCTCGGGTACGCAGGCTGCTCTGTCGAGGGGTAGTACTGCTCCGGCGCGGAGGTATGGTCCGATGTAGGGATGTAGTCCGACGTCGGGTACGAGAAGTGAGGGGGTTGGTAGTCGGTGCTGGGGAGGACGGGAAGAGATGGGATGCCTTGACGGACCTCCTCGTCCCGAGGAGCGGCGGTTGAATCCAACGGCGCGAGTTGCTCGCTGCCCTGCAGGTACGTCGCGAGTGCCTCTTGATCTGGCTGCTGGGCGGCCTCGTCGACTGCTTCATGTGCTGGATGATGGTGGCTCGGCTCATGCTGGTAAGACTGCTCGCCGTCAAATTGGCCAACGTCGGCTTCCGGGTATCCGCCGAGCAGCGGATCAAGCGAGTCGGTCTGCTCGCTGATACCTGGCGTTTCATTGTAGCTGTCGTGTGGTGGCGTCTCTTCCGGAGCGAGGGATGACTCGACTGAAGCAGGGAGAGGGGCGGTCAAGTCAGCATTGGCCTGGAACAGATGGTTGAGTAGGACTAGGAAGCTCACGCTGACCGCGATCGGCTTCTGCTGAAAAGCAAGGAGACGAGAGTGGTCAGTACACGAACAGTCAGATCTCGAGGCTTTCTGCGAAAGCAGGTCGCTGGGTGATCCGACGCCGAGAGCATGAGTCGGCAGAGGGTACGCTAAGCAAGCGAGCTTGCTGCAAGTGAAACACGACGCCTCCGCGGACGCATGCACACTGGTGGATCACAGACAACGTGCTTGAGGCGACGGTGGGTACCTGGAAGGTGGGACAGGATGGGTCGTGATCGTCTCCGTCGCTGACCTGTCCGCTTGCCCTTCGCCGGTCCTCCTTCCCGCCCTCAGGAGGTTGAGCTCAGCAGCGGACGCTGGGCAACGGGCAAAGGCTTGCGAATGGCGTGATGCTCTATCCCAGGCCTGCCTGTCCTGCTGGACACTCTCGATTCGGACCCGGCCGGACATAGACGCTGATCTGGGGCTGACCTCTCAGATGATGCTCGACGTCCTCTCCCAGTTGCGAATCTGCCGGAAGGGAGGGGATGGGTTGAAGGGACGCGTCAAGAGGTCAGCTCGTCGTCACAATCAGGCGGTGAGGGAGTCAGGGGGCAAGGCCAGCCGTGGTCGACTGTCTGGCCTCGCCTGGGGTGCTCGTCCCATCTGCCTCCGCCCTCCGAGAGGGGAAGGGACGGTCGAGCTCGCCTCTCGTCTCCGACCTCGTCCCTGGCTCCAACCCCACCCTGCAGCAGCTAAGACTGCCTCAGACCACTCACCGAGTGTGTTTGTCTGGTCCTGCGACATTCCGAGTGATGGTATGGATGCGTCTGGGCGCGGAGGCAGGTTGGAGTTGGCGAGAACAGTCTGCCGCCGCGTTTGGCCTCGCGCCCTCTCTGCATCTCGCTCGAGCGGCTCTTCTCACCGTCGTCCTTTCATTCTTTCATGAGCTTTGACGTCCCGATATACAATCGCCCAAGATCGGAAGTGGATCACGGGATATATGTTTGCTCTTCGCGTAGTAAAGCTTCGCCATCTCTCGGGCTGTCTCACGAGCCGTCTTTGATGAGTACAAGATCCTTCACAACAGCTGAGCCAGTACACCTCGCGGCTTCTGTTTGGCCCAGAAGCGATCTAAAAATTTATCGTTTCTGGATCATGCATAGAGATGGCTCAGGCTCGGACCCGCTTTCGTCCGTCCTGGCCTCGCGTCGGACCTCGTCCCGACCTCCCAAACCTCCATCCTCTCTGCCACCTCCACCAGCCATGTCCGACTCTCTCCGCTCCCGCAAGAACGCAGCTGCACCTTCCTCATCCACACTCATCCCTGAGGGTGCGATCCTCGACGACCAAGGTGAGTCTCTGTCGTCGCGGATCAGGCCGGCGACTCAAGTGAGCTCGAGCTGACCCGGTTTGGGCTGATGGTCGTGGTGGTTGGGACGAGCAGAGCAGGAGAAGGTCATCGCTGAGCTCAAGGAGGAGACCACTACAGCTGCCTTCTTGGTTCAGGCATTCCTGAGTGTACTCACTGGGGCTGCGATGCTTGCGTGAGTCGGATGGACCAGACGAGGGCAGGTAGGAGAGATCAAGCTGACCTCGTTCCCGCTTCCGTCCCTTCTCCTCGCCTTGACCTCGCCCACGACCACCCGTCGCCCACCTTCGCCTGTCCAACTCTTTTGCACACCCCCCACCATCGGAACTCTCCCCTTACCTCCAGCTCGTACCTCCTCTCGGGCGGTCCCGGTCTCAACATCACCGGCCCCCCTCTCGTCTCCTTCCTCCTCACCCTCCGACCCTTGATCCCCAAACTCACCCCGAAACCCTCCCTCCAGACCTTCTGGCCCCGCCTCATCTCCCTCGCCCTCCTCTGTCTCGCTCCCGTCGAGAAGATCCACTTCGCCTACGGGGACAACCTCGCCAAGGTGCCGGGAGCGATCCTCAACGGAGATGTGGTGCAGAGGGCGGGGTTGAGTGTGGTAGGCGAGGTGGTGCCGATTGTGGTTGGGGCGGTAGCTGGGTTGGTGGAGATGTACATGAGGGGGCTGCATAAGGGGGTCGAGGCGCTGGAGGGGAAGAAGTATCCCGTCAAGGGCGCGTAGCGAGGAGGGCATCGCCTGAGCTCTGATAAAAGTGGGATATATCTGCTGGGGATTCGGAGGTGTATGTCGTGTAATTTTGGAGGGTCAGCGATCAGCTTGTACGGGTGAACCATCGGAACGTCGGAGGTGGGCTTCGTGCCATGAGCGGGGCCTTGACAACTCACAGCAGATTCGCTTCGACCGGTTCATCTCATGATGAATTACCTTCTAGCTACTGCAGATACGCTTGACGCGTACGAAATCTTTCGAAGGCAAGGTCCAGGTCGTGCAACGCACGTTCGGCGAAGACACGTAGACGGCAAGGAAAGAGACTGAGACCTTCGTTATCTGGCTCGGTCAGAAGGAAACTTTTTGTCCTATGGTTTTCCGTCACTCGAGAACACAGCAGCTTGTTCGATGACCGTTGATGGCGTGGGTCGTCAAGGTCGGGTAAAGCAGGCCGGTTGAACCGAAGCGCGGTGAGCTTGGACTTCCTCCCTCGTCCCAGCTTTGACCTCGCAACCACGACCATGTCTGCCCGACTCGCCTCGGCACTACGTCCCCAGCCGTCAAGCCATCATGCGGTCACCAGGATCTCTCGGCGACACCTCTCGTCTCTCTCATTTCGCGTCTGTGAGCTCGACACGCGCCGTCTACCGCGGTCCTCCCCGACTGCCATCGCCTCGACCTCAACGTCAGGCTCTCGCGACCCTACAACTCCTTCTCGTGGCCCTTCGACAACCTCGATACGACACTACTCGGCTGCTGCGAGAACCAAGCCGTCACCACAGCCTGCAGATGCGCCGTCCGACCTGACAGTTGAGGCAGTGGTCCATCAGTCGTCGTCAAGCTCGTCCTCCGCGACGCCCTCACTGCACCTCAAGATCAGCTGCCCGTCTCACGGCATCCCCAACGGCTCTCTCTTCTCTGCCCGATGGCTGCGAGACTCGGACCGGTCGCCTGTCTCGATCCAGAGCTCAGGCCAGAAGTGGCATCGCAGCTCGGACGTCGACCCAGCCATCCAGCTCAGGGGTCTAGACAGCTGGGAGGTCGTCCTGCCGTCGTCGGATCCAGTCGTGGAAGGAGACACAATCGTGACGGAGCCGACGTTGCGGGTCGACTGGAAGGGAACCGGCATGCGACCAGCAACCTCGACATCGCCCAACCCCGATACATCCTCGTACCTACCCCTCTCCCTTCTCGCTGCCTCCTCGCCACTCTCTCCCCCTCCACTCACCTCGTCGCCGCTCCAAACACCGCTGCCGCCAACTACCCCATGGGACCTTTCCGCCCTGCTCGCCTCGCCGTCCCTCTACCTCCCTTACGCCGACTTCCTGTCCTCACCGAACACCCTCCACGCCGCCCTCACTCAGCTGCGGTCATACGGAATCTTTTTCCTTGATGGCGTTCCATCTGAAGACGGGAGTCATGATGGCTGTGAGCTGAGGAAGCTCGCGAACCGGATCGGCGAGATCCGAAACACATTCTACGGCGAGGTCTGGGATGTGAGAGCGCTAGGGAGGAAGAGCGAAAACGTGGCGTACACGAATGTGGATCTGGGGCTGCATATGGATCTGCTGTGAGTCGCATCACCTCATTCAGCTCGTCTTCTTCTGGCTGGTGCCGTCAGTCAGTCGACTCGCGTCCATGACATCGACTCACTGACCTCTCCCTCACATCGCTTCTCGTCTACCAGATACTTCGAGAACCCTCCCGGCCTTCAATTTCTCCACTCCCTCCGCTCCGAAGCAGAAGGAGGCTCCTCCTACTTTGTCGACTCTTACACCGCCGCCCTCTCTCTCCGCTCGAAGTCCCCCTCGACCTACACCCACCTAGCCACCACTCCGATTCCCTACCACTACAACTCGCCCTCTCAAGCGATGTATCATTCACACCCTCTCATCGCTCTTTCGCCACCCCATCCTTCCCACCCGGATCAACCTCTCCTGGAACGGGACATCGCGCACATCAACTACTCCCCGCCCTTCCAAGCTCCCTTGCTCACGACTGCCAACCCAGACAAGCTCATGGACTCCATCCGCTCCTTTGAAGACGAGCTCGAGAAGGAAGGCAGGACGTACGAAGTGCGGATGGAGAAAGGGATGTGCGTGGTTTTTGACAACCGGCGGGTGTTGCATGCGAGAAGGGAGTTTTGGGAGACGGAGGGAAGGGAGGGAGAGGAGAGGTGGTTGAAGGGGTGCTATGTGGATGGAGATGCCGGGTGGGGGAAGTGGAGGGTCGGGGAGAGGAAGAAAAAGGTGAGGGAGGAGAAAGGGAAGGGAAGGGGGGGAGTTGAGATGGTTGCGAAACAGGGACGTTTGCTTACTTTCGCCGTCGTGCTCCAAAACGTAGACTTTCCACCGTGATCTCATTCTCATTGCTGTCTGTATATCGGATGTTTCTTCTCCATCTCTCCACTTCCATAAAAGATCAGCTTTGCCCTTTGACGCATCAAACTACCTGGCGGATCACGATTTCTTGATTGGTCGAGATCTCGCAGCGATCAACAGATCAGACGCAAGTGTTTTGTATCGGCGCAGAAAGGTATTGAAAAAAAGCGTAGGTAAAGCAATGATCAAGAAGGAGCGGGAATGAGGTATAGTAAAACGGACAAAGAGGTGACGACGGTCTCGAGCGAAGCGGCAAGATGCAGAGCAAGAGAAAGCGAGTCCCACCGAACCACACGGACAGTGACTATCAGACCGTAAAGACCAAGAGACGACGCGATAAACCCTACTCGGACTAGAGACAATCATACGAAACCCTCAGTCCTCCCCCCTCAACAAACTCTCTCCCCTCCGCTTCTCCCCGTCCAGCTCCCTCAGCCTTGGCACACCCCCACTGCTCCCGTGACTCGGCACAGGCGGCGCTGCTCCCAGCTCGTACGGGTAAGCCGGCTGATCCTGCAGCTCGTTCCCAGGCGTGTAGAACTGCGTCGGCGGGCGTTGCACACCTCCGGGACCAGGTTCGACGACGGGTTCCCAGGAGGCTTGGGTCGCGTAGGTCTGACGGGAGGCAGGCTCGGAGACTTCTGTGATGCGGTTCGGGTCCTGTACATGAAATGATGCGTCAGCGTGCCGGCTGAACGAGATCGTAAAAGAGGAGATCCGACTGACCTGGATCCCGTTCGACTCGATGGGATGCACCACCGTGTGCCTACTCGCCTCCTCCCCGTCTACCGTCTCCCCCATGCTGACTGTCGAGTCCCGTCCCTCCGCGAACTTCGACACGCCGAGTCCGCCGCCATCAGCCACCTTCATCGGCACCATCATCTCTGGTCGGTGTCCGAACGCGTCCTCTCCCGCGCCGAAGGGTGTCGCTCGTTCGTTCGCTCCCACGCCTGCGACGCCAGAGTCGGTGACCGACATTGCCTCCGACGCCGGCGAAGGCTGTGGTTGCTGATGGTGTGCCGCCACGGGCAAAGCGGCGAAGTCGAGCTTGCGTGGCGAGGCGGACGGAGGAGGGTGGAAGGCGGAAGGAGGAGGAGCAAACCCGCCTCCGGTCGCAGAAGCGGGAGGGTGACGCTGTCCTGCAGCCGGGACCGGAACGCGCGTGAGGGAGGCTTTCTTGGTGAGGAGCGATCCCCGTTTGAGTGACCCAATCGAGGACGACGAGCCCTGCTTTGAATGATGCGTCTGGTACGGCGCCTTCACTGAGGACGTCGACGCCTGGCGAGAGTGAGGCCCTCCGGTGGTGGTCGGTGAGGTCGCGTACTTTGGGTGTCTGAGGATGGGGACGGTCGTCTTGGATCCGGTGGTTGTGGCGGTTCCGGTGCGGGAAAGGGTCCCTTCGGGAGCCCATTGATTGGAGGAGGCGGGGACGGGTGTGGAGGAGGTGATGATCCAAAGGTCGCGGTGGTACGAGGTTGGTCGAATCTGGCATGAGACGGCGAGGGTCATGCCGGCCGAGTCGAGGGCGGAGAGCAGTTTGGCGAGCAGGGGAGGGGTGTTGCTGACCGAATGATGGAAAGCGCCGTCTTGTCAGTCTCGCTTTACCGACGGGCCAAAGAGAGAAGAGATGCAGACTCACGCCTCATACCTTGCCCTCGGGAAGCCAGGCCTGAACCACTTTGTATACCCCTTCAGCTTAAACTTGTACGCCCCACCTCCTCCACTGCCACCACCTGGATTCCGCTGCGTCCCCTTCACCCACCCTTCCTCTACGATCCCCTCTGCCTCCTCACTAGCCGCCCGAACTGCCGCCAAGATCCAAGGCGTCAAATTCTGCGGGGGATCAATCACGCTCACCACATTCGGTCTCGGAAACGAGATCGCAAACGACTGGGTCGGGACGGACGGTTCCCTAGGTGGGCCGGTGGGAGGGGAAATGAGGATCCACGTGTGATGGTCGTCTCGCTTTCTGCCTGCTTGGACTCCTGCTCCGAGGGTCCATCCGAAGCGAGCGAGGGTCTGGATGAGGGCGATCAAGAGACGGACGGTCGCGAGCTCCTCGGAGGCAGGGACCCTGAAGGGCGAGCCGGCGAGGGTGTACTCCCACGCGCCAGACTGGCCAGACAGCATGGACGAGTGAACGAGGCCGGCTCGCCAGATGGGTGGGCCGACAGAGGGGTCTGCAACATTGGAAGAGGCGGTGGTCGAGCCTGTGGCCTGGTGAGGAGGGGCACGTTGGGAGGAAGGATGAGCTGAGATAGAGGGGAGGTCCGTGGCCTGGCGGATGAGAGTTGCTGGTGTCGACCTCGGGACAACGTTGGCGTTTGATGTTGAAGCAGGAGGGGTAGCGGTCGCGATAAAGTTGGTCGGTCGGGCAAAGAGCGAGTTGAGGTAGTAGATCAACTGCAGCGGGGCAAGGAGGGGAGGAGAGGGTCGAGGTGAGCTCGCTCGTCCGGTCGATCACACCGCCCTGTCCAGCACGAGCTCAGCATCCCAAACGGCCCTCCAGAACCGTGTTGAGCTGTGAGTGACTGACCTCCTGCTGAACACCAGTGAGTCGGATCCCTCCTGTCCCACTGAGCGAGAGGGACGCGATGGCCGACTGGCGGGCCTCGCTCTGCTGGAACTCAGGGCGGGGGACGAACGACCCCACAGGAGAGAACGGAGGAGACTGGTTGCTCAACGAGGTCATGCGCTCCAGAGTTGAGATAGGCGGGTGGGTTGGTGAAAGAGCTGAGATTGGCACAAGCGTGTTGATGATGACGGTTGGTGATTCTCGGAAGCTCGGACGCACAGGAGTGCAGCCAGGTCGGAAGACGGAGTTTGGTTGGCAGGGGCGGTTTCGCCCAGAGAACACAGGGGCAACGCAAGCTCAACGTCGTCCAATGACGAGATAGGCAGTCCGAGGCAGATGCAGGACAGGTAACAATGTAGATGAGTGATGCTAAAGTCTAGGTGGTGTGCCAAGCGAGATGCTGACAGACGCGCCGACGTGAGAAGGGCTGCCTTCCGGGGTTGTCGGCGTCGTGCATGCGTTTTGAGAGTGGTGAGGGTCGTTTCAGTCGTAAATCAGATCCGGTCGCGTCGTGTCGCATCGGAAGAGGGCTGTAGTTGAGCCGTACTGCAGGCTTGATGTTGCCATCTGGCGGCGTGCTGTCTCGACGCACGGGACGTTGAAGCGAGGCGCAGGGTGCTAAGCTGATCGGACACAAGATATATCAAGTCAGATCACGATCGCGCCAACCGGCACAGTCAAACGGTTCCATGAGAAATGGGACGTACCTTCTGGTTGGGTTGAGCATGTCCAGGCCCACGCCGACCGAGCCTGGCCTATGATCTCGACCCTGCCGGACTACAGCACCGTGCCTCGCCTGCCTTGTCCGAGAATCCTCGTATCTTCTCTACGAGACAACGCTCGACGACCGTCAACCACTCGCTCTCTGCGAGGTTCCCCTCCTGCGCGAGAAACTCGTCCCACAGATCGTCGACTCTCGCCTCCGCGAACCCTTTGCTACCCTTCACCTCCGGCCCTTCTGTCCAGAGCACCTTCTTGACTCCCGTCTCTCGCATCGCCTGCAGACACCGCCAGCACGGCTTGGCCGTCATGGCCTCGTCGCGGCTGTTGTACCGGCCGACGTAGAGCGACGTCCCATTCAGCGGGGGTGTCTCGGACGCGTAGTGGCGCGGCACTTTTGGTGGGCGTTTCGGGGCAAAGTGGGAGGAAAGTGGTGTTCGATGGCTGGATGAGAAGGGTTTTGAGCTGGATGAGGATGGGTTCCTGAGGAGGGCCGATAGAGGGAGCGAGTAGGGTGGCAGGCGGGAGAGTGAAGTTCGGTGGGTGAACGGTAGGCATGACCTGATGGCGGATGCCTCTGCATGGAGTGAGGTGGTGATGAACGACTGGCCGTCCCTTGGTGGGAAGAGGGCGTCGTCCAGGTCGGCGTCAAACGGCGGTGGGCTGCAAGACACAAGACGCGGAACAAGTCAGCGACAGCTGCATAGCCTGAGATATCGATCTGAACATCCGGCTTGATGCCAGCCGAGAGCAGTTCAGCAGGGTGCTCTTTCGAGGTGACTTTCTACCTGCTGATGGGCTGGCCGGACGAACACGAGACCTGAGAGGCCGAGCTCAACATGGTGAGCTCGAGCGTCCCTTCTCTCGCTCGGCCGAGCTACAGCTCCACAGAACCCGCCCAGCTCGCGTGCAGCGCAGCAGGCGCTCTCGTCTGTACCATCTGGCAAGCTCTGTCCCCCCCAGCCCCCGTAAACGACCCAGCTTGCGGCTGACAGCTGACAGCTGAAGGGTCGGACTGACCGTAGCGAAGCGTTCTTCCCCTTTCCTATGACCTTCCTGTTCTTGACGACGACCGCACCGAGTCTGTACGCCATGCTCGACTCCTTGGCAGCCTCAGCGCAGGCAGCAAAGAAGGTCGCATGCTGGCGGTTCATCCTCCAACAGGCGTGTCGGCGAGAACAGGCGGAGTGGGCGGTGGGGGTGAGCTCGAGTTTCGTCCCCGCCGTCCGTTGACGCCCGACCTCGACGCTGCTTCTGCTACGACATCCAGGATGGCCGAGCCAATATCAATAGCTACTCCGAACTTGGATCATCTGACCAAAGACGACTACGAAGTCATCTACGACCCGGCAGGTGAGCAACAGATCCACGTCGGAGCAGGCGAGGCATGTTGAGCTCAAGCTCACACCGACCCGACGTTTCCTTCGCTTCGGCCACGGCCCGCAGAGGACAGCTTCATCCTCCTCGACGCGCTAGAACTCGACGTCCTCGAGCTCAGGGCAGGTCCAGCCGGTCGGATATGTGTCGAGATAGGGTTCGTATCGTTCTGCGACCACCTCTTCCCGCTTGCGGCCGCTTGCGGCCGCTCTGGCTGACCCGCGTGTCTCCACCCGCTTGTCTCTAGATCAGGCTCCGGCATTGTCTCGTCTTTCGTTGGATGTATCCTCGGCGGCAGCCAAGCACGTGAGTCTCTTTGCTCGCTCCATCGCTAAAATCGTCGCCGCCGAGACTGATCGCATCCGTTCATTTGAATTCCTCGGCTCTGCCAGTCTACCTCGCAACAGACATCAACCCTCACGCCTCAAAATGTACACTCGCCACTGGCTCACAGAACAAGGCACGTCTTCTATACAAGATCTAAACAAGATATTTTACCTCAGCCGAGACCTGACCCTCTCTTGTCGCCTCCGCTCGTCCCAGATCCCCATCAACCCTGTCATCACCTCTCTCACAACCTCTCTGCTCCCTCGCTTACGAGGCAAGATCGACATCCTCCTCTTCAATCCTCCTTACGTACCAACGTCGCTCGCTGAGTGCGTTCCCCTTCCTACCTCGTTTCTTCATCCCTGCCGAAGCCTTGCTGACGTGTCTACGTTCGCTTCTACCTCGCTCCCTTCAGGCTGGGCGACACCCAAGACCGACCCGGCATCGGTTCAACCTGGGCCGGCGGAGCCGACGGGATGGACGTGACCAGCTTGCTGCTCAGCCAGATCGATGTGCGTCACACATCTTTTGTCCTCGCTCCCGTGGCGAGACCGGAGCTGACCTCTGTTCTCATGCACATCTTCCAGGATCTCCTCTCCCCGATCGGAGTCTTCTACCTCGTCGCGATCAAGCAGAACAAGCCGCTCGAGATCATCGCGTCGATCCGGACGAGGTTCGAGGGGCGGATACATGGGAAGGTGCGTCCTCTCTCACATTTTCTGACCCTGCCCCTCGCGTTACCGCTCGGTCACTGGACGACTGACGTTGCGCAATCCTTCCGGCTCCTCAGGTTGCCCTCCAACGTCGCGCAGGCGGCGAGTTCCTCTTCGTGCTCAAGTTCTTCCGGCCGTCCTCAATCGCATCCTCATCAATACCATGACGACGTCTGCACTTAACTTCAACCAACCCCACTGCCTAGCACCACCTATGGTCCAAGTCAACCAATCAACCGCCCGGTCTACAGCCCGTCCCCTCCGCAAATGCAATCGTCACACCCCTTGATGCACTCGAAGCAGCAGCACTCCTCGAGCGCACAGCAGCACAGACAGCCGGCGACTGCGAGCGGAGCGAGCATGAACGGGAAAGCCGAGGTCGCACGAGCGAATCCGCGAGAGGGAGGCAAAGGTGAGATGGATAGCGTTAGGGCGGGACGAGAATAGCTCCGCGGACATGAAGCGCGGGAGGTGAGGAACGACACGTACAGATATCAAGACAGCACCCTCCTCCTCGCAATCTCAGGACGCTCTTGGGCTTTGGCATAGGCTCGGGCGTTGCAGCGGGCGCTGTATCGAAACCAAGCAAGCGGGAAGGAGGTCAGCTCAGGTTGAGCTCGACGGCAGGAGGTGACTCACCCGGCGAGCTCATCATCATCGTCTTTGCGACGGGCTGGACGGTGTGTGCTTGAGGAGGGTACGTGGGAGACATCGTTTGCGGGTGATCAGTGAAGTAGTGAGGTGATGGTGGTTGGGGGGATCGGGCGGGATGTCGCGAGGGGATCAAGCGAGAGGGAGACGGGCGACAAAAATGGACGCGTCTAGTCGGGCAACCAGGGCATCCGCGGGTGACTAGCAGCGAAGAGGAGTGAGGTGCGGCTCGCAATTGTGAAATCATGATCATGACATAGCAGCGATCGGGATAGCGGTGTGGGAGGTGTCATGTAAAGGAAAGGACGGCGTCCGTCTCGGCTCGGCAGGAGTCGACTCGATGCTCGACAGACCCACTTCAGAGACGGCTGGTACTCAGCGGGCTCCTGACGAGGTTGAGCGATCGAGTCGATAAAAGCCAAAGGTACTTGTACGGCGGGGACTCAAGTAATACAAAGTGCTCGCACGGCGGGACTGAAAACGTCCTCGGGGCAGAAGAACATCCGCGTGCAAGGAACACAAAGGCCGGCCGCCTGCATCCGACATCTGGTCTCCCGAGCTCGCCTCTCTGGCGTACGTAGGACAGCAGCAAGAGGGTCGAGCTTCGATCCGAGCAGATGAAAGACGCAAAGCCGCGGGCCTCTCCGGGCAAGGGGCGAGGAAGGCAACCGCTTGAAGGATGTGCCCACCTCGTACGACCGCCCATCTCGACTGCACGAACTACACGTCAAGCCTCGCTACGTGGGCGAGGAGACGTGAGCCAATTCCGAAGTGGGGCGGAAGGCCGAGACAGGCGAGGCAGGCGGATGACGTGGCGAGGCACGGGACGAGCTCACTAACTCGCGCTCGAGACCGAAGATCTCTACCAGGCACCCAGGGATGTCCGGTGAGCGATCCAAGACGCGAGCGCGAGAGAGCAAGCTTCGCCCAAAAGACGAAGAAGGAAGAAAGAAGAGAAGGGATGGGCCGTTGCGATGGCAACGCCCTCTGATCCGCTCTCCCTCTCGCCGACCGCCCGCAGGGATCACTTCCGGCTCTATACGACGGCTCTCCAGGACAGAAGAGCGCTCGTGAGTCCGAGTGCCGATGAGGGGCGGAAGGACGAGAAGGGACGAGAATGTGCTCGAGTGGACGGGTGACGACGCCTGACGCGGAGGGGAAGGAGGAAGCAAGGAAGCTCGCCCCGCCTTCGCCTCTCGAGCCGCACGAGACGGTCGCCCGTTCACTCGAGCTCACGCATGGAAAGGAAAGAGAGGTGACGACACATGGGCAAGCACAAGGCGAGCGTAGGCCCGGGCGGTGGGCCTGGCGGAGGCGGGACGGGGGGGATGAGCTCGCTCGACTCGCGCATCGTACATCTCATCCGACACCCAGCTACAGTGCGCGGGCGGGTGCCTCAAGAGAGTGACGGGCGCGAGAAAGAGCGAGTCTCACTTTGGGAGAGCAAAGAAGAAGGGAAAGGCGCGTCGCACTTGTCGGTTGCGATGTGATGGTCCGAAAGCAACTCGCTCGGACCTCGAGCTTCGAGCCGCCCAATTTGGGCGCAGCGTTTGCCTCCGCTCTCGCCTTGACGACGCCTCTCCCCCGCAAGATCAGGCTCTGTGGTTTGCTGTAGTGAACGAGATGAACAAGAAGAACGAAAGCAAGAATAATATGCAGGAAGAGGAAAGAGCTACTACAGAGAGCACACGCGTGCGTGAGGTCACCCACCCTAACTCGACACGACTCGACTCATCACCACCAGAACCAAAGACGGCAGGAAGCCACCTCCCGCTCAGATGTTTGACGCTCGAGTCGAGAAGAGCCAGTGGCAGGCTTCGCTGGAAGGATGAAGAGGTGGCAGCTGGCACCGCTGCATTACCTCTGGCAGTTCAGAGCAACGATCGACCAAGCGATCCAAGTCTGAAGCTCAGGAGGCTACAGCGGTGGGAGACGCCTACCCCATGCGAGAAAGAAAGAAGAAAGAAAGGGAAAGGGGAGGAGGGGAGGGGGTGAAGCTAGCTACGTAGTCCCGGTGGAGACGGGAGATGATCCGTTCGTGCCGCGACTCTGCTGAACACCTCGACAAGAGAGTATGCAGAGCCGGACTCGACGATTGCATCATCTCGGGTCGCCATCCGAGGTGGTAGTTGGATGAAGGAAGGGAAGGGATGGATAGATGGGGGATGAGGAAGAGCGAGCTCCGCTCCGTCGCCACTCGGGTTGGGGGCTCATCGAGCGGGAGGACGACTCGACTCAGGGCCGGTAGCGTTCTCATACAGCAGATCAGACAGCAGATCAGACTTGTCACCTCAGTCTACTGAAAAGCGCGATCCCGAGTCGAGAAGCCCCCCTCACTTCGATGGTGGTGGGTCGAGGTGATTCGAGGGTGACCTCGCCCTCGCCCCATTTCGAGAGCGGTGCGGTCACGTGCGGGAGCGCACGTCAGCTCGTTCCTCCATCTGCCTCATTCTCTATTTGTCTATTCCCCAAGATACGGCTGCTTTCAAACGTAGGGCAAAGTGGCAGATAGGATGACAAGCGCACGAGAGGGCGTAAGACGAGAACGGACGTAATGGTACGCAAGGGGAGAGAAAGAAACCGTGCGTGTGCGAGAGAGAGAGAAAGTCCAGAAAATGTCCAAGTGAGGTCTACAAGAATGCGTGAGGAGAACTAGACATTGCGATGCAATGGAGATGAAGAGTATGTGGAGGCCGCGCGGAGTGACGAGAAGAAGAAAGAAGACGAGTCCAAGAAGACCAGACGAGAGAGCGTGTTACAAACTGTTCCAGATACACACCATCACCTACACCCCGTACCCACTCCCCCTCCTGCCCCCACCCATCGGCACCCCGCCCTTACCCTCAACGACACTCCCCCTCCACCCCTCCACATCTACCTGACTCCCCCTTCGTCCCTGCACCATGCTCCTCCTCTTCTCCTCCCTGACCCGCATCTCCTCTCGCTCCCTCCGCTTCTCCCCCTCCCATCTCTCCCTAGCAGCCTCAACCTCAAACTTCTCCTTCACCGGCTCCTGGATCGACCTGATCCGCTCGCGATGCCGCGCTGCGAGGTCGGACTGACTGAGCGTTCGTCCGGGGTGGGTCGGACGCGACGAAGATGAGGCGTTTGGTCCGTGCGGAGGTGGCGCGAGCACATTCGGGATAGAGTACGTCGACGAACGTCTCGAAGCATGCGTGATGTCCCGGTTCATCTGTGCGGCACCCCATTCGGATGCCGCCCCACCCTCCATGATTCCCTGCATGCTCATCATGCTCGACCGTCGCTCGTTCCCTGCCTGCGGTCGACCACCAACACGCGGAGTCGCCTTCCCGCTGAAGGACTCGGATCGCTCCTCGCGGTGGAACGTCGGGATCGGCGCCTCGGGTGAGGTAGGGCGGTAAACGACCCGCTTGGCGAGGTACTCTGACCATTCAGACTTAGGCGAGGATGGGTCGGGTCCGGTGGCAATCGGGGCGGGAGCGGCGAGCGGGATGGTGCCTGAAGAGGCTCGACGGGCGTCGAAGCCAGAGAAGGAGTGGGTCGATTGACGGCGGAAGTCGGTGTTCTGAATTCCGGCAGGGAAGGTGGTATTGGTGGGCGAGACGGACGTCGAGACGAGAGCCGGGTTGAAGTCAAGCATCGGTCCGGGTGATGGCGAGGTAGTGCGGAGTGCCTCGATCGACTTGCGGATGGTGAGGATCTCCTGGAGCAGCTTCTCCTTCTCTCGCAACTCTGGGTCGTCCGAGACTGACGGTGCCTTGACCATCGTCGAGTCCGTAGCGTTTGAGCCTGTCGGCTGGTGTCCGGACGCGGGCGGTCCCAGGGTCCGCAGTCCTCCCTCTCCAGCACCAAGGTCGAGAGTCGGGAGCAGGTTGACCGCGTCGTAGCTCGAGTCGCGTCGGTCGAGACTCTTTGATACAGGTCCTGATCCGCCCTTGCACGAGTCACCTCGGCCCATCAGAGTCGACTCCTCATCGCCAAACATCGGGCTTCGTGGGCTGCCGGCGTTGCGGTGACCGTGCTGAGCCTCCCACTTCTCGAGCTCCGTCTCGTGCGTCTGGAGGCGACGGGCAGCAATGGCCTCCTCTTCGAGAGCAGCCCGACGACGGTCCTCGGCCGAGATCTGGAACAGCTTCGTCCGGAGGTGAGCGTACGCCTTGAACTGGATCGCAGCACTGTTGGACGAGAGAGGTGAGAGTCATCGGTCAGCAGAGGTTTCCGCGGTCAGCCATCTCAACGGACAACTCACCCGAGGAACGCAATCACACCCAAGCAGCCGAGCTCGATCTGCATCCCTTGCGAGAGCAAGAAGTGACCGTCTTGAGGTGCGAGGACGTCGGTGAAGATGGATCCGAAGCCGAGGTTGTAGATGTAGAACTCCTTGAGCCCGAGGCGAGTGAAGCAGTCGACACCGAGCATCTGCGCAGAGAAAAGGTCAAAATTAGTCAGCGACAGTGCCCCGATCATGCATCAGACGTGACGTAAAACTCACGAAAGCCGTCGCTCCAATCCATGCTGTCGAGAGGACAACCATCGGGTTGTAGAACGAGTTGAACAGTCCTACGACGAAAGACCCAGCCGCACATCCTGATTTAGACGCGAGATCGTGTCAGTCTAGCACGATCGAATCGAGAAGGAGGCAGAGCCCAGACTCACCGACCAGCAACACCCACCTCCATACCTCAATTCTGATCAACCCATCCGCCCTCAAGCAAAGCACAAACCACGCCACAGCCCACCCTCCCACGAAAGGAATGAGGTACTTCCCCTGGTTCCAAAAGAACAACCCCACCCCTCCTCCAACGCACCCAGCGACGAACGAGATGAGGACGAACATGCCGCGGAGGGTTGCAGACGGCGGGTTGAGGGTCGTGGGGGGGAGACCAAAGTGGAGGATGATGAGGATGGAGACAAGGGCGGCTGTGTAGAAGGGGATGAGGAAGAGGGAGGACCTGGGAGACGGCAGCCGGACAAGGGCAAAGAGGGAGTCAGTTTGATGGGAAACGACCTCAGAGAAACCAGAGGAGAAGACGGACCAGCGGTTCTTTCCTCCTAGCGCATTGATCGGGATCCCCGTCAGGATCAAGACCGCCCCGGCGACTCCGTACGCCCCATCAAGCTTGATCGCATACGGCACCGGAAGCGGAGCCGTCGCGTTCGACGTCCCGTTGACGGTCCCGTTCGCGAAGATGTACGTCCCGTTCGGGTACAACGACCCTGACGCGGCAGGTGGGAGCGCAGGTGAAGAGGCCAGAGCGGACGCATTCGCCGAGGCTGAGGCGTTGAGCCCTGCTGAGGCCGAGGCGGAAGCGGTCGGTGCGACCGAGAAGCGCGAGTTGGTTTGCGAGGCGGGGAGGGTGGGTTGTTGAGCGGAGGCGAGAGAGATGAGAGCCAAGAGCGGGACGAGGGCGGAGAGGGAAGGGAAGATCATCTTGCTGAAGGGTGAAGGTCGGAGAGTGACTGTAGCCCAAGCAAGGGGAACGATCAGAGCAGGGGTTAGCAAGCGTGAAAAGGGGACGCGAAGCGGGGCGGGGTATGTGAGGACCGGGGAAGTGGCTCAGTCCCTGCCTGTTCATGCCTTTCGTCGGTCAAGCCCATGCAGAGCTCAACGCTTCATCCTCCCAAATATGCACACCCGCGACCATCTTCGCCTGCTGAGGCAACCCTCCGATCAACGATCGAAGACCCGATCGGCGGTGACCGACCCTCGCCGTCGGGCCCCATCCCTCCCTCCCTCTTCTCGCCTCGGCCAAGCTCGCTCTGTAATCCGTCCCTGCTCTCGAGCCCTGCACCCCTTCTGTGTGCGCTGTTGACACCACCAAACGGCGAAGCTGTGGAGCATGGACTCACTGAACCTGTTCCGATCGGGGCGGAGCGTTTGATGGGGAGATCACTCGAAACCTTCCGGCGCGGTCAATTGATGAACCAAGAGGCGTTTCCGGTCGGACGGTGCTGGGCGTTGAACGATGGAGCTTGGTGTAGGAAGATCTGGGTAGATGAACGAGTGATAGAGGGGAAGGCAAGACTGCGTCAATTAAGAGCGAGAAAGGAGTCGGGCAGGGGATGTGCGAGAGGGGAGAGAGGGGATGTGCGGGGGAGTCCGACGTGTGAACGGGTGAGCTCGACGAGACCCTGTTGACCGTAGATCCACAACGCCCCTCGTGCTGCACATACGATGTTCGAGGGTGAGGGGATGCAGAGATGGGAGTACAAGACCAGCGCTGAGCATGCAACTCGCATAGAGAGCGAGCAGGCCGCATGGGCGAGAGGGAAGGCCTGTCTGACCAGCTCGGTCGGTCGGTCCTTGGTGACCTCTTGTGCTTTGGCAACAGCTCGCTCTGGCCGCCTCCGAGGGCCATCGACGAGATAGGATCGGAAGCCCAGAAAGGAACGAGTGCGAACGTACCTTGGTGAGGGTTGCCCGTTCGATGGAGCCGTGAGCTCGACGGTCTCTTGTGGGGGACAGGCGAGGCGAACCGGGGGGCGGGAGACGTGACCTCGTCGCGATCTTTTGCTAGGCCAGGCCGAGAGACGTCTCACGGCGAACGAGTAGTGGACAGAACTTCACTGTGGAGATAGGGTTGCGGTCGATGGAGGTCGTGGTCAGCAGGGAAGCTGCTCGGAAGGGACCACCCTCGAAGGAAGCTCGGCCAGGGAGGAGCTTGAGCTCACCCTCGCCCCGGCGTGCAGCCCGCTATCATAGGGAGACGAGAGCGGTGACAGAAGGAAGAACTCACAGAGCTGATCGAGATCTGATGTATGTACCGAGGAAGAACGTCCGTCCGAAGCAGAAGAGCCGAGAAAGGGACGAGGGAGACGGCGAGGTCGTCGATGGTTGGCGGAGACAAAGAGACGTGAGCTAGGCCGGTCGGAACGTGGCAGCTGCGGCTCGGACGCGATTGCCCTGTCGGAACTGACGTGGAAATTCGCCCGTTGGACACTGGACGAAGGGAACACGGACAGAAGAGAAGTGGTCGAAAGTCTTCTCACCGGCCCCGATCCCACGTCACACACTACGCATGCAAAGCAGCCATCTCTATCCGCCTCCCCCTCTCCGGTCCCTCCCCATCTGACCCTCCACCTCCTTCCTCCTCCACTCCCTCCTCGACTTCGTCGTGTCCGCCCCTCCAATCTGTCCCCATCCAGCAAGCGGGACGACCATGCACGAGCAGTTGTCCTCTGATCCTGCGTCCGAGGCGAACGAAACGACGGTGCGTGCGGCGATGGCTGGGGTGGCGGCTGTTCGGCAGAGGTCGACGATCTCTTGGTCAGAGATGGTGGCGGAGATGCCGTCGCTAGGCGGAGGTCAAGGAGGGAGTGCGAGGTCAGCTGATTTCAAGCGATGCTAGCGAGGTAGAGAGGCGGCACGTACGTGACGAAGATCATGAACGCATGAGCTGTACCATCGATGACCCTGCTCGTCACTTGCGGTTCACTCGTCACCCCCGTCGGCTTCCACCGCCCATCGCCCATGCTAAAGCAATCAAAAAAAGACCGGCAAGTCAGCTCGCCGTCACTAGCATTGGCCTGTCCCATTCTACTCACCTGCGCGTGTTCTCGACCGCACCCATCCACCTGGACTCGCCAAAGGCATCAACGATGCTCCCTCCTGCACCCATGCCGAACCGTCGAAGCCGGGCGGCTTCCACTCGCGCCTCAGCATGATGCTTCTCCGTCAACGGGATCGCAGCACCGTCGATGTTCTGGCAGAGGATGATGCGCGTGTCACTGGACAAGACGACAAGCGGGTCAGGACGATCAGAAGTGATGGGGAAAAAGAGGCCCAAGGACATACCCGCAGTGGGCGATGGTGAGCGACAACCGACGGGCCTGGAAGAACGGGGCGGAAGGTGTGTCGAGCGAGTGGAGGAAGGCGACCGATGCAGTCGAGCCGCATCGTTCAGCGATGGGGAGGGTCTCCAAGATTTTGCGGTCGGCCTTGAGGTTGAGATCGGAATGGGGTCAGCGATACACATGCGAGAAGAGAGAATCGAGGAAGGTGCTCACCTTGAGAAAAGCGATGGTCGCTCGCTCAGCAAGCGTCATGAGTGGTGGTGGCGAAGGTGGAAGGCGCTTTGAGGTGGCCGCAGACAGACGAGAGGCGAGGATGCCTGGAAGGGACGAAGCAAGGGTCAGCGATGTGTGAACTCGCAAAGTGC
Organism: Mrakia hoshinonis; assembly: GCA_036245725.1. NCBI lineage: Eukaryota > Fungi > Basidiomycota > Tremellomycetes > Cystofilobasidiales > Mrakiaceae > Mrakia > Mrakia hoshinonis. Next base: position 29,971 of record BTPH01000096.1, read on the forward strand.
AGAGGGCTGGACGTACTTACCTCCCTTGAACCGCTGGAAGTAGCCACCTGAGAAGATGAGCACACTGTGTCAGTTATTGACCAGCTTCAGAACAGAACGACCGGGCGCGACTTACCGAGACCCTTCATGTAGTCGACCGCCTCCTGCCCATCCTCCAGCACCGTCTCCTCCACCGTCTCGGCCAGGTTATCCCTCAGCCAAGCAGACACCTCTGACCCTCCATGCCCGTCAAAGATGCCCACGCACGCCACCTCGCCAGCGGTGCCAGCCTTGATCTCCCACCCTCTCGCCATCGCCCTCCGCTCGCCAAACTTTCTCGGCGTCGTACCCTCCTCGGTGGCGCTTCGCAGGCTCGCCTGGAGCTCGAGCGGGGGGATCTGGAGTCCGACCGAGATGAGGGTGTCTTCTTGGTAGGCGCGTTCTCCCCGGGTTTGGTAGACGCCGATGAGCTTCGTCGGAGGGGCGAGCGAGTAGCGGATCGGGATACCTGAGTGTAGAGAATGCGACGAGGAGATTAATACAACTTAAGATGTGGTACCTCAGGACCTCAAGCCGGACAAGTCGCGTCGACTGACGGGCTCGAGCTCAACGTCGGAGTAGCTGTGTCGGGACTGACCGGTGGGTGACTCTCCCCGAACAAACGTGGACACCGACCGGTGGCTGACTGGACGACGGCTGACTGGACTCAGGGTCGAGAAAGACCGTCTAGACAGCAGCGACGCAGCCAGAGGAGCCGAAGGCGAGGTCGACACTGGTCAGACGTGAGCGTGGATAGAGGTCAAGTCAGCCTGCTGAGCTCGCTGACAGGCCCGAGAACATATGCGGGCCGCTTGGACTTACCTGGTTGCCTACGTGTCTTTGCGAGAGCCGAGCGAGGGGGTGCAGGAACGAAGGAGCATGTCGTGGAAGCTGACCCGGGGCGGAGGGGAGGGACGAGCGAGGTCAGCTTTGTCCTTGCCTGGCGTTCGCAGCTGCCCTGGGACTTCATAGCTTTCGTTGAAGCCTAAAGCTCCCAGAACAGTGTCGCAGATTACTGCTTTATCATCTGCATGCTACGATGAACTCACAGCTAGCTGCGCTTGATGGTACGAGGGGTGACGGCCGAGCGGGGTAGACCGTGCCAGAGAGGTTGTCCTCGGCGAACTGGATGCAGCGGCGGCAGGACAACGCGGTGGAAGGGCGCATTCAAGGCAGAGTAGAAGGTAGCGAGCGTGTGGCGCGAGAGTAGCTTAGGACGAGGCAGACATGTCGGGCGAGAGGGCAAGGTGGTCGATGAGGGAGCATCAGAGGTGAGCTCGCCAACTTGCGAGCTCGGCAGGCCGGCTGTCATCCCGGCGCGAACGTGTCGTCTTGACCCTTCAAGCAGATACACAATCGTTCAAGAAGAGATTGTTCGAGAAGAATATGATCCTTCGATCCTGGTCATGCAGAAAGTACACTGATATCGAGACCACGTTCGCAGAGAGGACGCGTCGGCTCCGGTCTCGTCCGCAGTCGATGCTCCATCCGAATCTGCATCGCTGGACCAGCGGATCCCGTATGAGAAGAACTCGGATGTACAGCCAACATCGTACCTTCTGATGTCTATGTACGAGCTCAACTTGTCTCGAGGACGCGAGGTCGATTTGTAAAGTGACCCGCCTCCCTCCGGTTCCGGCGAAACGAGTCGAGCTCACCCTCTTCCGGACAACGACCCCACCTTTCCCCCCGCCTGAGCTGATTCCAGAGCCGTTTCCGCCCGTCGACCTACTTCTAACATCCACCATCCAGACCCACACTCGTTTCCTCGTCCCTCTCTCTTTCTCCCTGTTCCCACAGCTCTGGCAGCTCCCCCTCACCTTCGTTTCCCCTCCGTCCTCCGAGCTCAACCAACCTACCTCGCCCACCTCAGCACCCTCATCCACCTTCCCAGCATCATGTTCTCCCCTCTCCTTATCCTCCTCGCCACCCTCCTCCTCACCCTGAACGCTCAAGCGTTCCCCAAAGGGGGCTCGGACGCCTACTACCTCGAGCACGTCCCTGCGCTCGTCGCCCGGTACGCGCTCCCTCCGGCCTACCACCACGTCGACAACTCCCACCACGTCGCAAGACGACGTCAATCCAAGCGAGCAGTCTGTCCGGGTCCTACCACCAAGACAGCTTCCGCATCCGCATCTGCAGCGACTGCGACTCCCTCGGATGTCAAGAGCCAGCCTGCGATCAAGGACGATGGCACCTCGACCATCTTCTCGACGAGGACGACCACCGTCTGGACGACAAAGACTGCCGCTGCTGGGGCCGCTGCTACTACTGCTGCGTCGGTCAAGTCGGCTAAGGACACCGACACGGGAGGAGTCGGACCTTTCACCGGGGTCGCGACGTGGTTCAACACGTGAGTGCAAGCCAGCCGGACGAGACGCGAGAGACGTTCATGAGCTGACCTTCCCTTTCGCGTTCTCGCCCGTCATGTCCAGTGGACTCGGAGCGTGTGGCTGGACCAACTCTGCGACCGACATCATCGCTGCCGTCTCCTCGGACCTCTTCGACTCGTGGCCGTGCGTACCCATCTCGTCATTGGTCATCACGAGCCCTCTCACACGACTGCCACTGACTTCCATCTCTTCTCTCAATCTTCGCTACTTCAGTGGAGCCACCGCGAACCCGAACAAGAACCCCATCTGCGGCCACAACGTCGGGATCACGCTCGTCAAGGGCGGACCTGAGGTGACCGTTCGAGTCGTCGACCGGTGCACGACCTGCCCGAAGAGGAACATCGATCTCAGCCAGGGCGCGTTCAAGAAGCTCGTTCCGGCTGGACTGGACCAGGGTATCGCAGACATGAAGTGGAGGTGGTTGGACTAGGACCGGGCTCGACGAGGGGTTGGATGGGAGAGAGTCAGGCTGGGCCTTTCGATCTCTACCCGTCGCTTGGGGGTAAACACATATATCGTTATAATCATCATCTTGTCATTCTCAGTTACTGCTGTCGGCCCCTCAGAGGAATGCCGGATCAGATGTGCGATCGCTCGAGAGGCCCTCCGCATCCGGCGCGCGCGGTCTGCTGCCAGCGGCCCGCGTGTGAGCTCGACCATCTTGCTTCCAACCAACACCGACACCGCACTCGACATGGGCCTCTTCCAACCGTCCACCTGGACACTCCTCGGCTTTCTCATGGTCCTCGCAAAGACATGTACGTCCTTTATCTTCCGTGCTTGACCCTGAATCGGGCGAGCTGCATGCGGCCTCTTTTCCGAGCTCAACACGTCCGACGTCGTCTGACCTCCCGTCTCGCCTGCTGCCCTTGGTTTCTGCAGTCACTGGTGTGGTGGTCCTCTTCTTCGCTGCTGCGATCGGAGGGATCTACTTTGCGCAGACCAAGGCCATCTACCCGTACGTCCATCTGTTGAGCTCTCGGATCGGGAGGACCCCCGCCGAGCTGATGAGCTGTCCCGCTGACTGGCTTCCTTCGACCGCGCCTTCACCCCTTCGACCTCGCTTTCAATCCGGGTCTACAGGTCTGCCTACCCGGAAGGCTCACGGACGACTGTCGCCTCTCCTGCCGAGTTTGACATGCCCCACTTTACCGAGCCGGAGCTCACGACGCCCGACGGTGTCAAGCTCAAGACGTACCTCGTCCTCGCCAACGGACCCAAGGTTCACGCAAAGCTCAGACCGACCGTGCTCTACTTCCATGCCAACGCGGGCAACATGGGTCACCGACTCGCAGTCACAAAGGTGCTCAACACGCAGATGAAGTACGTCCTCGTTGATCTCTGGTCTTCCCTCGCGCGTCGACTGCAGCTGACCGTCCGGCTTTGTGCTCGCCTCGCAGGTACAACGTCCTCATGCTCTCGTACCGAGGATACGGTCTCTCCGAGGGTACCCCGACCGAGAAGGGCCTCAAGCTCGATGCCCAGACGGCACTCGACTTTATCACGAACCACGACGTGCTCAAGGGAACGCCGATCATCTTCTACGGACAGTCGCTCGGAGGAGCCGTCGCCATCAACCTCGCTGCCGATAACAAGCACGTCCCTGCGGCGCTGATCCTTGAGAACACGTTCCTCAACGTCAAGAGCTTGATCCCTCATCTCGTCGCGCCTTTGGCGTTCCTCGACTTCTTGCTGCACCGTACGTCCCTTCACTGACCCATCTTGCCACTCCCACGTCGGGTGCTGATCTTTACTGCACTCTCTCACTTGATCTTATAGAGCACTGGAAGTCTGACGAGCGCCTCGCCTCCCTCCCCGCCGATCTCCCCATCCTCCTCCTCGCCGGAGAGATCGACGAGGTCGTCCCCCCAACGCAGATGCTCGGTCTCCGCTCGATCGCCAACAACCGACAGTCTGGCAAGGGCAAGAAGCACACGGTGTGGAAGTCGTTCTCGAAGGGCGCCCACAACGACACGGTCGCGCAGACGGGGTACTTTGACGCGCTGTTGAAGTTTGTGCAAGGGTCGGTGGAGAAGACGGAGACGGGGAAGAGTGCCGGGGGAAGGGGGGCGAGGTTTGCTTGAGCGTGGGAGGAGGATTTAGAAGGGTCAGGTGGAGCGGAGGCGGAGATAAGACCTGGCGAGAATGAGGGGATGGGCCCATCTGGCCGAGGTGGAAGCGGATTTTGTAGTCTTTGTGTGCCTATCGTGATGCAAAGTATCTGTCGAAGCTTTTGACCGAACAAGCAGCCGTGCCACGCGACAGAACGCCGGTCGTCAGGCGAGAGCGCGGAGGCAAACGCTGAGGCCGAATTGGGAAGGGCGGAGTCGCGAGGTGCCTTCGAACCATCACATCGCTACCCCAGGTACGCGCTTTCCCTTCTTTTTTCGTCGTACATCGTGAGACTCGCTCCTTCTCGCGCTCTACGGTCACGTCTCGCACCCCAGCCGCGTAATCAGCTGGGTGCGTAGTCTGTGCTGCAGTCGCGAGTCGAGCGAGCTCATCTCCCTCCTCCCGCCTACGCCTGGCCCAGCGCCAGTGCCTACGCTCGCCTTGTGCTTGCCCGTGGTTCATCCCTTCTCTTTCCCTCCCACGCATGAGTTCGAGTGAACGGGTGGGTGGCCCGACTGAGACGAGAGGCGAAGGCGGGGCGAGCTTCCATCGCTTCGTCCTTCCCCTCCGCGCCAGGCGTCGTCACCCGTTCACTCGGGCGGAGTCTCTCCTTCCACTCTCGCCTCCTTGCCCCACAGGCTATGCAGGAACTTGCAGCGGGTCTGCCTTTCGGAGGACGACTTGCTGTAGTGTTTGGCGGCCTTGTGGTGGCATCGAGGCGAGTGGCTTGGGGGGCAGGGCGCCGCTTGCCATCGCAACGACCTTTCCCCTTCTCTTCCTTCTTCTTCTTCGGGCGAAGCTTCCTCTCTCGCGCTCTCAAGCTAGACGGCTCATCAGGCATCCTTGGCTACCCTGGTGGGTCCTTGGCTGTTGGGTGCGAGTCAGTGAGCTCGTCCCGTCTTTCCTCTCTTCGTTCCTCCTCACGTCATCCGCCTGCCTCGGCCTTCTGCCCCCAGTCGGGTCTCCGATCTACGACTTTGTGACCATCCAGGTCCGTCGTAGCTCGTCGTAGAGACCTTCGGGGCAGTCGGTCGAGCGGGCCAGCGCATCCCGCCTCATCAGCGGGATCGCGTCTCATCTCGTCGCATCTCCATGAAGCTCGCTCCCTGCCGCCTTCATCTGTTCGGATCCGGCTTCGGTCCCTCTCGCTGCTGTCATACGCACGCCATAGAGAGACTGTCTCGACCTGTCAGATGTCGGATGCAGGAGGCAATAAGCCCTTGCGCAGATATTTCTTTTCTTTCTTTCAGGCGCTGGGTGTCATCTCATCGATCTCTTTGCCGCGGCGGTTCACGCGCTCCGAACGGGACGCGTGTACGCGTCCAGAGCCGGAATCGATGTCATACCATCCAGTGCATCTCTCTATTTTCCTCTTCATCTTTGATACCCTGGCCGCACGCTCGCGGTGCCATCTGTCTCGATATGCTTGCAGTTCGCTCCGATCACCGGTGTTCTCGCTGTCGCGATGTCGGAGCGGACAGAGCTTGGGCCAGATGTCACCGCGGGCGGGACGCAATTTCTGGGCGCTCGGTGTCCGCGTCCTTTTCTCTGTTGGGACTGCGTTAAAGACTCGTCGCGATGATGAGCCCGCCTCAAGCAGCGACGAAGTTCATGACCAGTCATCAGAGATCGGGCCGCCTCCCTGGCGAACCATGTCCTCTTTCCTCCGGTCGGCCATCGATGAGCGCCCATCCGTTTCAACGTGCTCGAGCACGAGCGGTTGAGAGCTTGACGAACTTGTCCTTGGAGGGTCGACGACAGGCCGCCTCGAACCTTTCCTCGTGTCGCGCACGACCATCGCCGACTCGTCATTTCAGCTGGGCCTTTCGCGTAAATGGCGGGGCCAGGCAGCTGAGGTGCAACTTTTGTGCGGTCGTCTCGACGCCAACCTGTGATTGCAGGGCCTTTGTCTCAGGAGCAGGGCGAGGCTTGTAGTATCTTGAATGGACGTTCGGCTCGGTATGCGCTGAGGTGCTACCGTGGCCTGTCAAGTCCGAGACCCCAAAGAGGGATTACCTGTCTCGTCTTGCTTGCCGTGCCCATCAGACGGTCCATTGAAAGATCTCATGCCCTTCCCGTTCTCCTCTCTTTGTGCCTCCTGGCCTGTTCAACGCTTTGCGTCTTTCTTTACTTTCCTTGCTCTTCCTCTTGACGACCTCTATGAGATTCGATACGATGCATACCATCTCATCCCCTCTCCCGAAAGCCCTCGCGAATCCAGATCACGACACCCCCGCGACCAACCTCCTCGTCTCTTGAGGCGTGAAATGCAGGATGACACTCAGCACCCGGACGAGGTTGGCGCGCATCTCCTTGTGCTCGAGGAACTGGAGGATCACGTTGCGGAGATACTGCGGAAACGAACGGAAAGGAAGAGCAAGGGACGAGAAGTCAGCTTCGAACGGGAAGAAAAGGAAAGGGAAAGAGAAAGATAAGGGAGGACCGTGCGAACCTCAAGATTGACCTCCTCCTCCTCTGGCGCTCCGCCCGTCGCTGTTCCTGACTCGCTCGGCGGCGAGCGAACCAAGCTCGTGGTACTTGCACTCGCCGACTCGACCATCCCCTCCGCTATCGACTGCCTCGCCGGACCCCCGTTCGAGCTCGCAGACCAGTACCCCACCCCCGGATTCCGCTGCTTCTCCAGCAGAAGCGAGGCCTGCTGGACCTTGCGGAGCTCGTCCTTGAGTGTTTTCGAGGAGGACTTGAGGGTGGTGAGTTGGGTTTTGGATTCGGAAAGGGCAGACTCGAGGGAGGTGATGCGGGTCGAGAGGGTGACGAGTTCTTCGCGGGCTGCGGCCTGTTGCATCGTCAACAAGGATCGAAGAGAAAGAATTCAGCATCAGGGCGGCAATGACGAAGCGGCCCAGATAGAGAAACTCGACCGGACTGACCTCCTCCTCCTGCACCTTCCTGCACCTCTCCCACCCTTCCTCCCCCTTCCTTCGCTCCCTCTCCACCTCCTTCTTCAGTCCGTCCTTCTCCCCCTCAAGCTCACCAACCTTCTCCTCCCTCGCCCGCCTCGTCCGCACAGCTTCCTCGTACTCTCGATCCTTCCCCTCGACCACCCCTCGCAACCGCTCGACCTCCTTCGTGCGCTCTTGGACGTTGCGGGACCATTCTTCCTCGGCTTCGGACCGTTCAGATTCGAGCCGGCGGATCTGGGAGCGGAGGTCGGAGAGTTTGGATTCGTACTGGGAGGAGGTGGAGGCGAGCTGGCGTTGGAGATCGGCGGTTGAGCTGCCGCTTGCGGCAGGCGGGGAGGGTCCGGCTCCGTTCAGGTTGGTGGTGATGGCGGTCGGCGAGGAAGGGTTCGTCTTAGAGAACGACAAGGCCCGATGCGAGTCGGCGAGTTCTTCCTCGAGGGTCGAGACGCGCTCGTTTGCCTCGCGAAGCTGGAACTGGACCTCGGAGATCTTGACGAGCAGGGCCTCGTTCTCGGCGGACGAGGATTCGAGGTCAGCCTGGCGGGTCTGGAGCTGGTCGAAGAGGGAGGTTTTCTGGGTGGTAAGGTCGGTGATGGTTGTTTGGGCGGTCGTAAGGCGGCCCTTGACGGTCTGGAGCTCTTTAGCGTGGGTAGCCTGGATGAGCATAAGCGCCGGGATCAGTATTTCGGATCTGCGTCGACCGAGAGAGGCGTGACACTTACTGCTGTAGTCACTGCCTTGAGCTCTGCCTCCTCCCTCCTTGTCCTGTTCTCTCTCTCGAGACTCGTCCTGAGTCCCTTGACCTCGCCCTCAAACTTCTCCCGGAGTCCTCTGACGTCCTTCTCCCTCTCTCCCTTGACCCTCTCGAGTTCGTTGCGGACCTTTTCGATCTCCTTCTTGTGGTCGTCCTCCTTGTTGACCATGGAGACGCGCATCGACTCCCTGTCGGTGAGGGCCTCCTCCTTTGCTTGGTCCGCCTTGACGAGCTTCTGTCGGACAGTCTTGAGCAGAGAGATGGCCTTGGTGCGCTTCTCCTCCTCCTCCTTGGTCGATGCGCGGGCCTTTGTGAGGTCTGCCTCTGATGCGGTGTGGGTGGCGAGGAGGGCGGTGTGGGCCGTCTGGAGCGACGTCAGCGACGATTGGGTCGTCTTGAGCTCCTTCTGGATCTTCTCGAGCTGCGAAGACTGAGAAGACGACTCGAGCTTGTGCGTATCTCTCAGCTCCTGAGTTCGGGACCCTTGCACTGCGAAAGAGATCAGATCGAACGAGACGGGTGAGCTCGAGCTGGCGAGGCAGGGAAACGAGACGCGAGCTCACGTTGGAGGAGGCCGTTCACGCGCTTCATCTCGCCCATGCTCATCTAAAACAGCAAGAGGACGACGCGTTAGCAATTGTGAAGCGAAGCGAGCGTTGTAATATGATGACTCACTTCCACCTTTGACGCTAGATTCGCGAGATGGTCCCTGAGCCCGTCCGCGTCCGAGATGCTGTCGAGCGGGGTCAGCTCACGGAGCACGACCGACGCTTCGCGAGCCTGGCTTTCGAGCTCTGAGACAACCGCAGGAGATCATCAGGTCAGTGGCGAGCTGCACCAGGGGCAACGGAAGGCAGATAGGCTACTGACTGTCGAACTTGGCCTGGAGGGCGGTGAGCTTCTCCTGAAGAGCTCGCTTCTCGGCCTCCTGGTCCACCTCGGCCACCGCGACAGACGGCTCTACCTCCAAAGCGATCGGGGCCTCGAATCTCGGCAGTTCGACCTCGTCTTGTTTCTTGGGTGATGGTGGAAGCGGGATGGATGCCGGGTCGTCCGAGGACGGGGGAGGTTGAGGGACGGGCGTCGACGTGCCTGACGGTTCTGGGGTGCCAATGTCAAACGCGGGAAGCAGACCGGCTGAGGCGACGGGTCTTCCTCTTTCCTCTGATGTCGATGTGCGTGGTGCGTCTGGTGCGAGGGGCGAGTGTCCTGCAGGGTGAGCTGTCGGGGTCGCGCCGGATCTCGTGAGCGAGACGGATCTCCTCAGCCCAGACAGCGACGACGACAGGTTCAGAGAGGGCAGGTGGAAAGCAGAAGAGGGAGAGGTCGGTGAGGCCTTTGGATTCGAGGTGTCGGTGACGATCGGCGAGGCTGGCGTGGCAGCTGGCGGAGGGACAGATGGAGGAGGCGAGGTGGGAGGGGCAGGGTCGACCGTCTCGGCGGAAGGCGCGGGAGCGGTAGGCGTCGGCAGAGGTGCTGGTGAGGTCGAGGGTGTGCTGTTTGGTGAGGCTTTGGCTGCTGCTGCCGCCTTGAGCCTCTCTGCTAGAGACACCATCCGAGCAGACTGTCGCGGGTTGGGTCGCTTCCCCTCATCAGAGCGATCGCTCAGCTCGCGACTCGCCGGCGGGCGACTGCGGTCGAACGAGACCGTCGAGCTGACGTCTCCCAGAGAGAGAGAGTCGTTCTGCAACGCCCAACTTAGACGATGTTTCAGATCTTGTTCCCGTTCCCGCTTCCTCTCACAGGGAGGCAGTGGTTCTACATCCTCTTCCTCCAAGGGGTAGGAGCAGGCTTGGTGAGTCGGCTGTCGTCCGTCTTGCCCGCGAGCTCGAGCCACCCTTGCTCCTCTACTCCGAGCTCATCCGTCTGACCCCTCCTCATACAGATCGATGGAGGAATCAACTTTGCTATCGGTCAGTATCGACTTGGACATGGTCTGCCTTCTGGTAGTGATGGGACAAGTCAGTCGAGCTGACGGTTGTTATTCTCGTCCGACCGACCCTGCCAGCCTACGCGAGTGAGTCCCCATTCTGTCCAGCTGCTCCCCCGAGCTCGGCCTCGTGAGACTGATGCTTCTTCCTCACTATCCAGTGTACCACAGTCAATCGGACATCAGGCTTTGGATTTTCTCAAAGAATACGATCGCTGGGTGAGTCGCCCTCCTAAAGCAGCTTTCGCTCGACCTGAGTGCGCCCCGCCTCCCCCCGTCCGCCGGAGCTGACTTCAGCTTTCGCTTGAACGCGGACCTGTCTACTCTCTTTGCAGAGACCTCGGAGTCACATGTCTCATCCAGACAGCCGTACGTTGTCCTTCAGGCGCTGCAGCCTTGCTTCGAGGGTCCGAGCGCCCGAGGGTGTGCCCGATTCTTCGAGCTCACGTCCCTCTCTGGCCTCATTCTTAACAGGTGTCAATGCTCATCTCGTCCACGCTCGTCCACTCGGATCTCCATCACTCGGCCATCAAACCCCTCCCGTTCGTGTACCCGCACGTGCTCCATCTGCCAGACCCGCAGACGCTGTTCACAAAGTCGTCTGCTGCCGACCAGTCACCGTCGCCCTCGTCCGAAGACGCGTCCCCCAACGCCGAGAAGCGTGCAGAAGCTTCGGCTCCTGTCAAGAAGGGACCAGGGTACTACTGGAGGATGCTGCTTCGGTTCGCGTTTGAGGGGACCGAGCACAACATTGTCCTCGAGGCGTGCGGCTTCAGGCAGTGGATCGGACGCGTCGGGTGGACGCTCGTCCAAGGGCTCGTGATTGGGATCCTGTTCGGCCTGCCGCTCTGGTGTCTCGCCATCGTCATCATCGGACCCATTTACAAGGTCAGTACGATACGCGTTGCCTGGGCCGAACTCTCTTCCAAATACTGACGTACTCCCGGGAACTGGATGCGAATTGCAGAATGACAACATAGGCAATCGATGGGCTCCTCAGACGATCAAGCTCATTTTTGCTGTGCGTACCTTCTCTCTTTTTTGAGCTGACTTTGAGTTGATCGTCTCATGTGACCTTTCTCACCCGCTTTTTCTTCAGTTCCTCCTCGGGACCATCACCAACCCCATCATCGCCCTTCTCGCACTCGGCTCCCAGGCCCAGCACCACCTGATCCCTTTGGCCCACACCGACTCAGTCCCCACTTCGACACCCGCACCGGCATCTCCACCCGCTCAAGCGCCGCCCATCTCGCGTCTACTGTCCCTCACTCCTTCCCAACGCCCTCCTCTCACGGCCCACGTCTCCATGATCGCCCGTCCGACATCACCCACCACTCCGACAACCCTCGTCCCTCCCACCATGGGTCGTCCGAGAGCGTACACAAACGCGAGCTCGACGGGCAGCGTTTACTCGCTCGGCGGAACGGGAGGACGAGCGCAGCGGCCTCGGGCTGGGTCTCGCTCATCCGTCGGTGGAGGCGCTGGTGCAGACGGTCTTGTCCCGCCTTCTCCGGGCATGTTTGGTACTGGCCGAAATAGATCGGGCTCGGCCGCGAGCGCTGTGGTGGGTCGAGACAGGTCAGGAAGTGCAGCTGGTTCGGAAAGTGGCGGGAGGAGGACGATCCCGAGCGCATGGACTGGCGCACCTGGAGGACCGATGGGCCGAGTCCAGAGGGGGGAGATGGAGGCTCCCAGAGAGTCGCTCGAGGTGGCGAGGCCCAGCGAAAGCAGGGACGAGGAAGCCTCTCCTGTCGAGCTTGGGCCGGAGGTAGATGCCGAGAAGAAGGTCGACGTCTAGGGCAGCTTGTTCTAGGTCCGTGTCTGTTTCACCGTTTTTACTTCCTTCGTCTAAGTACCTACTGCCGCTCCTATATTGCGATCGTTCTCTCCTGCCTTTGCCCACCTAGACTGTACCAACGCCTTTCTTGCACCGCATGACCCTCTACTCCCTTGTCTTGTTCACCTCTACGTACCCACATACCTCATTACCTAATCATCTAATGCGTCTTCGAAGGCGATCTTTCCATCCAATCGCATCCCAAGCCGATTTGCGACTCGGCTACCGGCTCTGGCTCAGCTTCGACCGAACGGAGACCCCTCTTTTCCGGACATGCCAATCGACCCGAAGGCACCCTCGAGACGTCGCGATCAATGTCACTGAGTAGAATGACTCTCCATGTACAAGCCTGACCGACGCGCGACAGACACGAGACTGGGCGTCATATCGAGAGCGCAGGGGAGGCGATCGGGGTGGGCGCGGGGCAGTGAAATGGACGGGAGCAATCCAGAGGGCCATCTCCTGTTCTATCGTCTTTCGGGACCTTCCCGAGCGACCTTTTTGCACCAGAACATGGATACGATGGAGTCGTTCGTGACTGTAAGGTAAATCTGCTATATTTTCTCCGCGCAAAGTCAGTGACCGGTCTGCCCGGCGGGGTAGAGTCAAACGCCCGACCTCCGCTCGTCGTCGCGCCCCCGTCCGGGGTCAAGCAAAACCGCTCTCCCAACCATCACCAACGACGAGACCCAGAGAGAGCAGCAAGCAGGTCGGCTCGCTTTCGTCTCCCCTGTCCACCTCAACTTCCTCCTCCCCGCATCGGTCGAGCATCTCAGCTTCGCTCGTAGAGTACCCCCGAGGCGAGCGCATACACCCGTTCGACGCCTCACCCACCCGCCCATCGATACCTCCTGCCCTCTCGCTCGAACGTTTTCGCTGTTTCCAGCAGCTTGTAGGACACCTCTTCATTTCTGACACTCGACGGCGATACCCTCATACCCCGCTGGCCTTTTGCTACCCCTGCGCTCTCGCGACTCGTCCTCCGTTCGCCTGCCATCCTCCCGCTTCTCGGCCCTCCCGCCCACACCAACCGACCCGACACCGTCTGGACGACCTATCAAATTAGACACTACCTCATACCAGGTGAGTCACGTTCGCCTACTTCCTGAAGAGGACTACGCTGGCCCGAAGGAGGCGCAGGGAGAGTTCGACGGGAGGGAGCGAGGGAGGCAGAGGTCACCGTTCCCGCTCGGCATGTCGTCGGCCTCTCTAGAGACTTTGTCTTGAGCGGAACATGGAGCCTCGGAGGAAGACTCGTATGCTTGCCTGGTTCTTTCCATGAATGGAACAAGATTGAGCGGAGGGCGACGGGCGTGTGAGGTTGGCCAACGAGCTGAGGGCAGGATGTGAGCTCGGCAGATCGACCCGTCTGCCAACTCCCGCCCTCGCCCACGCTCGTCGAGACCCTCGTGCAGTGTCCTCTGTCAAAGAACACATGTCTTGATACGACCAAAGCGATCTCACTCTTTGCAAGGCTGCCTGGGAGGTCCGCTGTTTAAACGCGGCCGGATCTTGCGACTGACGGCTCTCCCTGCCTGCCGCACACCTCCGTCAAGAGAGTCAACTCTCCTGTCCCTGCCTTCTTTCCACCCCTCTCTTCTCGCTCCACACGCTCTATCTCACTCAACCCCTGTTGAAACAACATCTGACCTCTCTTGCACCCCTCTCCCTCTCTCGCTTCCGCCAGACCGACCACGATGGACCTCTACACGACCTCGTTTGTCCTCTCCTCGCCGCCCCTCCCTTCTCCCTCCGCCTCGCCGCCCCCAGAGCTTGAGCGACTCTGTCAGGAAGTCGGAGCGCGTGAGGCCTGCCTCGTGAGCGTGTCGGCGGATCCGAACGGGAGGGGCTGGTGCTTCCTGATCAGTGGGAGTTACGGGCAGGTGATGAGTGCGAGGGGACAGGTGCTCAGGGAGGGACCGAGGAAGGTGAGCAATCGCTCCAATGTGCAAGACGAAGCGAGACAAAGGACCAGTGACGAGTCTAGTAGACGGGGCGAGCCTGGGAGGACGCTTTCGCCTAGGGTCTGGAAGAGCTGAAGCTGATCCACGACCTTCCTGTCTCACGCTTTTCTCTACAGGTCGTCTTCCGTATCCGTGTCTCTCGCTCGGAAATTCTCGACTCGCCGCTTTCGCCTTCGTGCGCTCTCAAGCCGGACGTCCGTCGCAAGCTGGACGAGATCGCCTCGCTCACACGTGCCCTCCTCTCGGTCGTCAACCCCGAGAACTCGTCCAACGGGACCGCCGACTCTGGATCTGGATCAAACAGCAAGGAATCACCCGAGGTCGGAGGAGGAAGCAGCAGCGGCGCCTTTGGTCTCGAGACTGAACGCACCTGCGAGATCGTCGTCGAGGGCGACGGACCGTCTGTGGAGCTCGCCAAGGTGCGCGTGCTGGTGATGCTCGACCAGCTGTCGGGTCTGCACGCCGACGTGTGCGAGATAGACCACAAGCTGCATCCGATTATTGCTGGCCGGAAGCGATGCGTAATCCAGACGATCCAGGAGGAGACGGGGACCAACATCTTCTTCCCGACCCCGCTGTGCGGACTGATCCCGCCGTTCCCGCACCCGCACGGCCCGCCGATGGGCTTCCCGCATGGTCAGCCGTACAACCCGTACCAGCAGCACAACCCGGGCTTCCCGCCGCATCAGCAGCAGCATCAAGGCGAAGGAGGCTTCCACCAGGGCCAACAGCAGCAGCACCACTCGCAGAACCATGGGTACCCCCAGCAGCAGCAGCAGCAGGGGCCGTACGGAGGACAGGGCGGACCAGGAGGAGGGTACGGAGGACCTATGGGCCCGAACGGAGGCGGACAGGGTGCCGGGGACGGACCTGTGCGGAACCCGCTCAACGCGATCTGGATCACGGGAGAGTTCTTTGGCGTCCAGAGGGCAAAGGACATGCTCTTCCAGGTCTCGATGCACAAGGTCCGGGTGAGTCGCAAAGAATCTTGACTGCATGCAACTCGCCATCTCGAGTTTCAGTTCGGCTGACCCATCCTCGTTTCGCCTCGCAGAGCAAGTGCATCATCTCGCGCGACACGTCGATCCTTCCTCGCAAGCTCGACTGGCTGCTCACCGAGCGGCTCGATGAGGTCAAGACCATCATGCAGGACAACGGCACCTTCATCTCGTTCCCCATCATCGGCAGCCAGGCGAGCCTGATCTCGATCTACGGTGACCAGCGGGTCAACATTGAGCGCACGATCAGGAGCATCATGACCCTCGTACGTCCGAATCATCATTCTCTGCTGCTCTCAACCCCTCATTGACCCTCCATTCATGTGATCTTAGGTCTGCCAATTCTACGTTGCCTCGTTCTGGCTGCTGCCGATCTCGTTTGATGTGCTGATGCCTTCTGCGACGATCAACCCGTCCCAGATGCAGCCGACGCTGCAGCGGATCGCCATCACGACCGGAGCCGAGATTGTGTTCAAGAGCAACTGCTTCGAGATGCACGGCCTCGAGGGCCAGGTCAGGGCAGCCGTCGGGATGGTCCTCGAGCTGGACGTCATCAAGGTCAGTCCCAAACGACGCGGCACCTTTGCATGCTCGTACACTGACTCTGCCCATCTCCCATCTTTGCAGAACTTCCACCACGAGATCCGTTTCCAGATTGAGCTCGCGAACCAGCACCGGGACTTTATCTCTGGCAAGAAGAACGGCAAGATCAACAAGATCATGAAGATGGCCAACGTAAAGATCAAGTTTGACTCGTTCTCGGCAGACTTCAACTTTGTCCTCGACGTCGCCGGAACCGACCAGGGAGCGCTGCACGGCCTCTCGATGCTCCAGGAGGAGCTCCCCGCCGAGCTGTCGTTCCACGTGCCCGAGTCGTACCACAAGCGCATCATCGGCGTCGGAGGGAAGAACATCCAGCGCATCATGAAAAAGTACGGCGTGTACGTCAAGTTCTCGAATGCCGAGGAGTTTGCCCAGCTCGGAGGGTACTCGGATAACGAGGACAACGTGATTGCGCGCACGCCGGCAAAGAATGCGAGGGAGCTGGAGCAGTTGAAGCAGAGCGTGATGGAGCTTGTCGCGCCGAAGGACAAGGACTACACGGTCGAGACGGTCTCGATCCCGAGACGATACCACCGGACGTTGCTCGGGGAGAAGGCCATCTTCATCCACGACATCGAGGCAAAGACAAACTCGGTCGTCCGCTTCCCAAACAAGGAGACCGCATCAGACATGTGCGTCCTTCCTTTCCCCTTGCTTCCTTCTCTTCTTCTCGTCAGTATACCCCATGCTGACTCTCGTTCCCTCGTCCCTGTCCTTGCAGCGTGACCATCTTCGGCCCCGAGTCTCAAGTGCACATCGCCGCCGCCATGCTGCTCGACCACGTCCCCTTCGAAGCCGACCTGCACGTCCCCCACACGCCCGACCTCCCGCGCGTCACCTCGTCGCCCGACTTCCTCCAGCTCGTCGAGAGGCTCAAGCGCGACCTCCAGATCGCCATCATCTCCCCGACCCGGTACACCCCGAACGAGGACAGCCTGTTCAAGTTCCGCTGCCAACGGAGCAACATCGACTTCCTCGGCAGCGCGAGGGACGCGCTCGAGGAGTATCTGGTGCAGCGGAAGGTGGTCGTGTATCCGACGCAGAGGGGCGGAGGGACGGGCAGGAACGACTCGTTTGCAGATGCGTTCCCGCACTTCAACTCTGCCCTGCTGCCGAGCAAGTACGGTCTCGGTGAGCAATCGTTCTTCTTGTTTGCTGCTCGATATACCCCCATGTTTGGTCCTCAGCGCTGACCGTGTCTTTGATCTCGTCATCACGCAGACTCGTCTGACGCACCTCAGCAACCGTCGTCCTCCAACGGCGGCGGGGGCGAGTCTCTCCTCGCCCGTCGCCAACCTGGCGCAAACACGATGCGACCGATCCCGTCCGCCAACGACGTCAAGGCCCTCTTTGACTCCCCGCACGGATACTACGCCGACTCGCCCTCTTCCTCTTCTACTGCCCCGACCTCGACCGCACCCTCGACCTCGTACGACCCCAATGGCGCATCCCTCCCTAGCCCCGGCCTGCCAACCGCTCCGATGCCGGTCGGACACGGACACACCTCATCCCTCTCCAACGGCAGCGGAGGCTACAACACCGGCCGCCACCAGATCTCGGACTTCTGGGCGCCACCTCTCCCTCCTCCCTCGTCCTCCTCGCCGCATCAGCAGACCTCCTCGGGAAGCGGGACGTTCCATCCAACCCACGAGCGCTCCCACTCGTCGTTCGCCCCTCCCCTCCCGCAATCACACACCTCCTCCCGCGCAGGCGACGTCAAGCGCGGCTCCGACCCTCTGCTCGCTCAGAAGCTCGCTCAAGCACAGGCCGCTCAGCCGGCGTCGTCGTCGTCGTCGCTGTACAATCATCATCGGGCGGCACAATCGCTCGACATGGGCAGTCTGCCGAGCTTGACGCATTCGGGACGGACGGACGGGGGTGGGATCGGGTCGCCTCCGGGAAGTGCAGGGTTTGTGAGCGGGAAGGGGTGGGGAGGTGGAGTTGGAGGCGGAGGAGGTGGCGGTTTGCTGTACAACTCCAAGCGGGCGAGTGCGGAGGCGCGGGGAGGCGCTTCCGAGATGGACGAGGTTGCGAGGGTGATTGAGAGTCTCGAGATCTCGTAGGCTCTTTTGGTCTGGTGTGGATTCTCGTTCGTCTTGATCAACCGACTATGTTTACCGGTCTTTCTTCTATACTTTTTCTCTTTCTCTCCTTCTCTCCCTCGCCCTCTTTCTCTCTCTCTCGTCTCTTTCCGGAACTCCTCTCTCCCTTCTCTCTCTCTCTCTCTCTCAAAATCTCGGTTTATCTACCCTATTCCCCCCTGCGCTGCCTCCTCATCTCCTCATCTTTTCCTCGCTCAGAATTCCCAAACTCATCTATACGCGGTTCTTTCTCCCACCTCTCAAACATCGATACACAGTCAACGATACCAACTCTTTCCTGTCTTTCTCGTGGCCCGGCGTCTCTCTTATATGTAGCTCCGTTCCGTATGGCCTATCTTATAGCTGGACATCATCGGTCGTCGGATCATATCATCTGTTTCCTCGCTTGCCAATTCGGTCGCAAAAAAGGAGGAGTGACAAAAACAGAGAGAGCGGGATAAGGGAAGGCGAAAAAGAGTACACGAGAAGTGGTTCGACAGACTGGCTCGAGCCGGGACGAGTCGAATCGACCCGAGAGGCAGGTTCTATGCCATCCCACCTGCATACCCACTCTCCCTCAGGCGGCCTCACTCTCTGATCTGAGCAAGGAACTCCCGTCGGCACCGGGGCATCCAATCCCGGCGACGGGTCCTTCTACTTCTTCAGTAGAGAATGGGGCGGAGTCCTGAAAGACCGGAAATAATGTCGCCCGCCCGCGGTGACATCTGGCGCCGAGTACAACCTCCGCTCCAACCGTACAGGCTAGAACCGCCCAGACCTGGAGCGGAAAAAAGCTCATGACGACCAGATGAGACCGCGAGCATGCCATCGCGAGACGGGGAGAGACGTACTGGATGGCATGACATCGATTCCTGCTCTGCACGCATACACGCGTCCCGTTCGGAGCGCGTGAACCGCCGCGGCAAAGAGATCGATGAGATGACACCCAGCGCCTGAAAAAAAGAAAGGAAATGTCTGCGTATGGGCGGACCGCCTCCTGCATCCGACATCTGACAGGTCGAGACAGTCTCTCTATGGCGTGCGTATGACAGCAGCGAGAGAGACCGAAGCCGGATCCGAACAGATGAAGGCGGCAGGAAGCGAGCTTCATGGAGAAGCGACGAGACGAGACGCGATCCCGCCGATGAGGCGGGATGCGCTGGCCAGCTCGACCGACTGCCCCGAAGGTCTCTTCGACCATCTACGACGGACCTGGATGGACAAGGCGTCGTAGATCGGAGAGCAACTGGGGGCAGAAGGCCGAGGCAGGCGGATGACGTGGCGAGGCACGGGGAGAGGAAAGACGGGACGAGCTCACTGACTCGCGCTCGCGCCTGGAACTGACGCACCAAGCATCGAGGGATGTCTGGGGGGCGGTCAAGGCGCGAGCGCGAGAGAGGAAGCTTCGCCCAAAGAAGAAGAAGAAGAAAGAGAAAGGGATGGTGGTTGCGATGGCAACGCCCTCTGATCCGCTCTCCCTCTCGCCGACCGCCCACAGGGAACACTTCCGGCTCTATACGACGGCTCTCCAGGACAGAAGAGCGCTCGTGAGTCCGAGTGCCGACGAGGGGCGGAAGGACGAGAAGGGACGAGGGTGTGCTCGAGCGGACGGGTGACGACGCCTGGCGAGGAGGGGAAGGTGGAAGCGAGGAAGCTCGCCCCGCCTTCGCCTCACGTCCAAGAAGCCAGCCACCCGTTCTCGAGCTCATGCGAGGGAGGAAAAGAGAGGAGATGAAATGTGGGCAAGCACGAGGCGAGCGTAGGCACTGGCGCTGGGCCAGGCGTAGGCGGGAGGGGGGGATGAGCTTGCTCGACTCGCGCTCATGAGCTCTTCGTCCTTACCACCCAGCTGACATGCGCGGCCGGGTAGTTGGCCCGCAGAGAGAGCGCGAGAAGAAGCGAGTCTCACGATGCACGAGCAAAGAAGAAGGATAAGGCGCGCACCTGTGGTCGCGCTGTGATGGTCTGACGACAACTCGCTCGAGCCGCGAGCCGCCCAATCTGGGCTCGGCGTTTGCTCCCGCTCTCGCTTGACGACAGGCTTCCCTGCACTAGAAGTAGAGTTTGCGCGTCTCGCATCAGATTGCTCCGAGCTATCCCTCTCTAGTCACTTTGCTTTTTGCCTCTGTTGAAAATGGACTGATCTTGATCGGCGGCGCGTACGAGCTCGCGCACCAGCCGGGCGACGGGTGTCTGTCCGATGCGTTGATCATTCGTCCACGACACAGCGTGTCAGTGGTTAGTGAGCGGTCTTTTCTCGCGAGTTCAGATGAAGAGAGAGAGACATCGATAGTGGTGAAAAAATCAAGACAGAGGAAAGAGAAGAAAAGAGGCGAGTCACCTCGGCTGGCACCGCTCACCATCCATGCCCAGGCGAGAGCAACGGACGATGAGTATCACCCGAGGTCTGCGTCTTTGAGGAGAGGCGGGCGGTGGGAAACGAGTGTGACTCTAGGGAGGACGGAGAGATGGGCCGGAGGTGACGCACCGCGCGACTGCCACGTCCACTTCAGAGCGAGACGATGAAGGTGTCGGGTTCTGCGAAGACCGACCAAGCGCGGTGCGAGACCCCCTGGACCCCCGTATGAGAGAAAGAGGAAGGATAAAAGGGAGTAAAGGAAGAGGAGAAAGAGAAGAGAAGAGAGGAGGGGGACTAAGCTAGACCCGGTGGAACCGGGAGGTGGAGGACGGGCGGGAGATGAGCTCGCATCGAGACCGTCCCTGTCGCGACCCGGAAGAAGGGAAGGGGCAGGGATACGTTCATGGGAGAGCCCATCTCGAGCGCGTCTCTCCTGGGTGGGTATGGGAAAGAGGAGGGTAGAGGAGGGGGTGGGAGAGTGGGAAGAGCCGCCCGAAGGTGGGCTAAGTGGATGGTGGAGTCGAGCTCGTCCAAGCAGACATCTACCTGTCGCATACCCAGGCTCGATGAGTCTCAGGACGAGAGCACTCGAGCCCGAGCACAAACTGAGACATGTAGATGAATGGCCGGTACGAATCGACAGTGATGGTTCGAAGTCACCCTCGCTTCGCCAAGCTCCGCGCGAAGGAGCAAGCCAATTTCGGAGTTCGAAAGCAAGTGAGCCAGTCACCAGGTCCTCTCGCTTCGACCCAAGAGTGTAGGATGTAAGCCATGTAGATCACAGGTACCCAAAAGCTACGCGTGAGTAAGTAAGAAGAATGACAAAACGAAGACCGATAGTCTAACCAAAGGGCGAAGAAGTCGCCACAACTCCCACCATCCCACTTCCGCTTCCCTCATCCCAAGCCCGTCGCCGCTCCTTTCCACCTGACTCCCTAACCCAAGCACAGACAAAAGGACAGAACCGACGTTCGCTCGAACCCGCTCTCGTCTCACTCCCGGAGGAGGAAACAGAGAAAGCGAGGAGGAACAGTCAGCTCACCCAAAGATCTAAGCAAGGGTAGAGAGCAAAGGGAAGAAGTATCAAGAGACGAAGCCAGGACAGGAGAAGCAGAGCGGCAAGGTAAGAGCCGAAAGGAAAGGAGATATCAAGCTATATGGTCGGATCGGGAAGGGGTACTAAAAGCTACAGAGTGTTCGTATCAAGTCATCAAGCCTCAACGCCTCGCCACCGCCGGCACCGTCAACCCCATCACATCCGCGACCAACACCCAGTCAATCCCCTTGATCTCGTACGTCTTCTTCCTCCCGCTCATACCGCCATCGGTCGGCCTAGCGAGCTCGTCATGGACGCGAACGAGCTCGTGCGAGACAGGAGCGGTGGCGAACGCGGTCGAAGGAGCGAGTCCGGCACCAGTGTTGGTCGTGGCGGCCGAGAACCACTCGCCTCCGATGTGGTCGAGGAAGTCGGAGGAGGCGTCAACTCTGCCGCCGCACCCCTGAACACCCTGCCGAGGAACCTCGATCCCCGACCCAGTCCCGAGCGGGAAGCTCTGAGCCTGTCCTGCGCCGCTGTCGATGAGGCCGAAGCCGAACTCGACATCGATCCCTGTTGGGTCGAAAGGGTCCGAGGGAGCGTAGATGCCGTAGCCGAGGTGGAGACCGCCAAGGTTGCGACCCTGTCCTGAGTGACCCGCCTGGAGGGTGTCGACGGCCTGGTGAGCGTCATGCCCAATCTTGTGGTCCTGTCCGATGTAGTCGACGAAGCCCGCTGCTGGGGAAGCCATCGTGCTGATGGCGGATTCGTCGAGGTCGGTGCGGATGAGGTGGACAAGGGGAAGGGTGTAGACGACGACAGGTCGGCGTACGTGGACAGATGGAGGGCGTTGGTGGCGTGAGGCGAGGAAGGAAGGAGGTACGGAATTGTGGGTGTGGAGGGACGGGAGGAGTCATTGAGAAAGGCAGAAAAGTCGAACGTGGTGGGCGAAAGAGGGGGAGCGGCCGGCGCTGAGGCGGAGCAGGATGCGTCCGAGGGGTATGAGTGGAGGAAGTCGAGAGTTGAGGGCGAAGTGGGGAGGGCCGAGGTTCCGAGCGACAGGTAGGGCGAGTCGGCAGGCATGGACGAGGCAGACGGTGATCCGAACGTCGAGGTCTGGTTGGGCAGGGATGGGTTGGTGACCGACGATGGCGAGTAGAGCAGGTCGAGGTTTGTCGACGACGACGATCCGGGCGACAGGAGGTCTCCTACGCCGAGCATCCATCCGCCATCCTCAATCTCCATCTTGCACATCGCGCTCGGCTCCTCGCTGATCGTGTCGGGAACGACGACCTGCTTGACGGGCGCATCAAAGACGGCCTGGGGAAGTCCGGCCTCGGTCGCGTCCGGTTGGATCTCGCCCGCCTGAGCGGCCTCCATCCCTCGACCGAGCACGCCTACGAGGCCCCTCACGAGCTCCTCGAGCTTGCCCACCCTCCCTCGGAGCTCAGAGTTCTCCGTCTCGAGCTCTCGTCGTCTCGCCAGCCACGCAGGGTTCGGAGGAGGCGCGAGAGGGGCAGCGATCGATGGAGCAGGAAGGACGAGAGCCGGCGAAACGTCCGAGGTCGAGGTCGAGGCAGCGGCGGCTCCGTTGTTGCCGAGGGTCGCGAGAGCGAGTGCCTGTTCGAGCTGGTGGACCCGGTCCTCGAGTGCTTGCTGGTGATTCTTCTTAGCGTCTCGCGATCGTTGGGCAGACGCTCGGTTTCCTGCAGAGAAACGAGAGGGATGGGATGGGCGGTCAGCCAAACAAGTCATCGACAACGGGGGCTCGATGAGGTCGCACGACCACACCCATCGAGGCTGCCCCATCGAACAGACAAAGATCGAAAGCATGTCTGATGTACTCACGAAGGACCCTTGCACGTCGTCGGGATTCGCTCCTGAGGAAGAAAGGCAAGGCAAGAAAGCGTGTGAATCAGCAGTCCGATCGATGCGAGCTCGCTCCTTCGCCTCCCAGCCAACAGCAGATTCGGCGACGACCGCCGCTCGAAGCTCGAACGGAGAGCGGCGGCAGCCAGTAGATCTGAGGCACACGAACACGCGAAGGCGGCAGGAACGAGACCATGGCCGCCTCGCCGCCTGACGTGTCTGCTCCCACAGCCCCGCGTCCCAGTCCTTCAGCTCGCCGCCCAGCTCAGACCTGCCCAGAGCAGAAGTTTGTACTCACTGTGTGATTCCCGGCTCATTCACATCGCCCTTGCCCGTGCCCAGTCCAATCTTCTCCTCCCCAGCGGCACCTCGCGAGTCATCCTCGCCACCCGACTCGTCGTCCGCCCCACCGGTCGAGGAGGGGGCGACAGAGAGCTTGCGCTTCTTGAGCGGAGCCATGGATCGATCGGAAGAGAGAAGAGAAGAAGGTAGGAGGGTAGAGGGGTGGATGAGTGGATGGAGGGAGAGTCTGGGTTGGGTGGGCGTTGGGGAAGCGAGCTCGCGAGGATGGAAGCGCAAGGAAGGGGACGGGGGGCCAGGCCCGCCCGCAGCCCGGGCAGCGAGACGCTGACTGTCGACGTGGAAGGGGCAGTAACTCCTCAGAGTGACAGGTGGAGGAACGCTTATTCTACGAGATAAACAAACAAGCACAAGATCTGAAGTCCAGTAGATGGGTGCGAAAACAATCATGGCAGACCAAGCCGGAAGCAAACCAGATTCTACCGACGACACCTTGCGGTGAGCTCGCGCGGAGACCTGGTTGCCCTCGACCCATCACGAGCTGCCATCGCGCGACTCGGCCTCGTACGTCCTTCTTTCCTACTGCCATTGTGGGCGCTCTGTCCTCGCTCCTTCGCCACCGTCATGAGACCCGCCCTTCAGCGGTCGGGTGCCATGATGCCCGGTCGGGAGCGAGCTCATCGCTTTGCACCTTCCTTCATCTCGCCCATCTGTCTCTCGCGCCTCGACTCTGCCTCCCATCTTCCTTCCGCCGCCAGGTCGGAGAGCGGATCACATCTTTTCTTTGGCAGTGAGGCTGGACGTGGATCCAATCACCCCCTGGTGCGCGGCCGAACGAGGAGAAGCGAGTGCACCACTCGAGGTCCCACCCCTATCTTGCTCCACCCACCCCCTTCCTGTTTCGGCGGTATCTCCATCTATCCCTTTCTCTATGTTGCCAGTTGTCGTAGCTCTTCGGACGGCCCCGTCCTAGGCGAGCCAGCCGAAGGGTCGCGACTTCGCGCTCGGAGATCGGGTCGATGACGAAGTGGGTCCCATTCCCTCCTTTGCTTTCGGCCTTCAGCCCTTCGATCGGTCCAAGGAGTGCGTTGCCTCTCCTTCAAAGAAGGCGACGTGCCTCGGGAGTTCCGTACGGGGCTGTCGGTCGAGAGTGGAGCGCGATGAGTCCGACGGTCACCGTCATCAGGCGTCAGTCGACGTGACTTTCCTGCCGTCTCTGTTTCTCGTTCGATGCGTGTGTCCCTTATCGATGACTTGACCCTTCATATCCGACCGTGAGAAAGACCGTGGGGAAGCGGTCTGACCCTTTCTCGGCCCATCCCTTCCCTTAGAGTTGCTTGAGAGCTGACACGGAGGTCCTGGGTTCAACCCTCGTCTCGAGCAACCTTTGCAGGCCTCGACGAGACAGGACTGGCCGTCTGAAAATGAAAATGGACTGACGAGGATTGGGATCTGGACGGGGCGGGAAGAGAGGGTGGCGGCTGCGCGGTGGGCGGCCGCTTCTCTTCTTGTCATACTTGAGCGAACCTGGACGAATGCATGAGAACAGAGTCCAGGATATCTATACAGTCTGGTCCAAAGCTGACCGCGGGTCGTAGAGCAAGCAGACCGATTGATGACGCGTGAGGTCGCGCGACACCTCGCCTTGACCGCGAGGAGGACTGGAGGAAACTTTGCAATATTGACGAAACGCGTTCGATCATCATGGATATGAAAACGTTATCGCAGAAAGCTTTGTATCCATGCTGTTCTTGCACTTTGATGCATGTGTCTCGTGCAATCCTGCGAGTTGTGAGCTCGAGTCGGCGGAATTCGGGACCAGGCCGAGCGAGGTCGGCTGCACCCAACCGTCGACCATCTCTCGCACACACCGTTCCTTCCTCGGGACCAAACAACACAAGGTGAGCCTCTACTCCTACAGCTGACCAGGACAGGTCTTATGCTGACGTTCCCGTCACCTTTGTTTTGTCTATAGCTGTCTGAAGCTGGGCTTCCTTCTCGCCGTGCCCTCCCCTCTCCGCCTGAACCGCCTTACCAACCATCCGGCGTCCCTGTTCTCAGCCCGACCACCTCCTCCTCCATCCTCGTCGTTCGTCGGATAATCCTCCGACCACCGACCGCTCCCGCCCTCTCCGTTGATGGCGTCTACCTCGTCGAGCGCCTCAAGCGGCAGCCCTCCTTCTGCGTCGTCTCCTGTCCCCTCGTCATCGTCCTGGCTGTCGCCCTTCACGTCCTCGTCCGACCCAACCCCACCACCTCTCCCATGTGCGAACGCCGAGCACAAGGCAGGCGTCCCGTACGAGCTGACGTCGTTCCGTGCTCGCGAGGGCAAGCAGGCCCGGGAGAACAAGCTCAGGGAGCTGTGGGCCAAGCTGCCCGCCAAACCACCGCCGACCCAGTCACCTGTAGCAACAACCTCGACAGCACCGCAATCATCCTCACCCCCGTCAATACCGTCCGCGTCTTCCTCTGCGACTCCACATCCGTCCGTCCTCATCCCCCCGGCAACGTCACCACCCTCGACCGGCGCGACCTCGAATCCTCCTCCCTCGCCTGGCCTCTCCTCGACCCTCTCGCCAGAACGAGCTGAAGCCCTCCTCACGCTCTACCAACAAGAACTCGTCCGTCGGTGTAACCAGGAACCGCAGAACCCGGAGGCGCGTGAGTTTGCAGGGGAGGGGCTCGGACCGTGGGACAAGGAGCTCGGAGAGGCAAAGCGCGAAAAGGTCGTAGACTGGAAGCAGTTCAGGACATATCTCTGGGAAAAGGAGGCAGGTAAGTCCACTCTCACGTCTGACAAGACTGCGGGCCCGACGATGGACGGCCAGTCGGCCGGAGCCATACGAGCTCGCGGGGAAGGAAGCTCGCGCCTCGTGCTCACATGCTGACCTCACTCGCGACCCTGCCGCAGAACTTTGGAACGCGTTCCATGAGCTCGACCGGAATCATGACGGACGGCTAGACGTCGGAGACATGCAGGCAGCTCTCGGCAAGGCTGGTACGTTGACCATTCGCTCGGCTCGTGCGAGCTCGCGCCAACCTCATTCGCTCGAGCCCGAGCTGACCTTCTGCGTCCTACCAACGACTTTGCTCCTGCAGAGATCAGCCTGACGCCTCAAACACTGCATGACTTTGTGTCGTTCCTGTCGACCGGCAAGGAGGGAGGTGCGAGTCGCGAGATCACCTGGGTCGAGTTTAGGGACATGCTGCTCATGCTGCCGAGGAATGCGTCCGTCCCAGAAATCTACCGCGTCAGTCCTTTTCCGCGAGACCGATCCCTCTGTGTCTCGCTCATGCCCTCTTGTCGCTCCTCCAGTTTTACCAAGTCCGCAAACGCTATCCTGACGGTCGAGGAGCCGCTCGGGTCAACGCCGACGGCGACCTCTCCCCTTCCTTCCCGAGCCCGGCATCGAAACCTCCCGCACCGCCAGCACCTCCGCCTCCAGCTGGCAATCCTCCACTGGTAAATCAGTCGCCACCTCCGAAAGGGTCGGCCGCGAAGGGTCCTCCTGCGCTGGAAGCCCAACATCACTCGATGGCTGGCGGCATCTTCCCCGGGGAGGCAGAGGAGGACGAGGACGATGACCTTGAGGAGGAAGAGTGGGATGATCACAACAGTATCAGTGTCGGCGTCGCGGGCAAGTTCTTGGCGGCTGGCGGAATCGCTGGAGCAGGTGCGTCTCTTCTCATCCTTCGCTCATCGCCGACCCGGCACCTGACCGCTCAAGCTTATCCTGCCTGTCCCCTCTCTATCTTTTCCCTCGCCACAGTCTCCCGATCCGCCACCGCGCCGTTCGACCGACTCAAAGTCTTCCTCATCACCGACTCGACCCTCCCGGACGCGTCCGACATCAAGCCCGTCGTCTCAAAGACGTTCCAAGGAATCGAGAACCTCAAGCGGGCGACCATGCGCCTCTACATCAATGGAGGAGGGCTCCGGAGCTTCTGGGTTGGGAACGGGCTGAACGTGATCAAGATCATGCCAGAGTCGGCCATCAAGTTCTTCTCGTACGAGTCCTCGAAACGGTTCCTCGCCCGGTACTGGGACAAGGTCGACGACCCGAGTCTCATCTCGGGCAGCTCGAGGTTCCTTTCGGGAGGTATCGGAGGTTTGACGAGTCAGTTTGCGATCTACCCGGTAAGTACATCGCTTCTTCCCGCTTGGACCCCTTTCCGCTTTTGCTCAGGCTGACTCGAGATGTTCTTTCGGCATACAGCTCGAGACGCTCAAGACGCAACACATGACGACGGCTGGATCGAACCACAGCTCGAGCATGCTCGTCAAGAACGCGATCGACATGTGGAAGAAGGGCGGCATCAGGCGGTACTACCGAGGACTCACGGTGAGTAGCGAGTCGCTGCAACTATCCGCAGTCTCTAGCGACCATGTCTGACTCAGCTTTCTGCTTTGCATCTCTTAGCTCGGTCTCGTCGGCGTGTTCCCGTACGCCGCCATCGACATGTCCACGTTCGAGACGCTCAAGATCAGCTACTGCCGCCACTTTCAGATCGACGAGCCTGAGACGTACGCCGTTCTCGCGTTCGGAGCCATCTCTGGAGGAGTGGGAGCGACGTCGGTCTATCGTCAGTCTATCCTCCATCTATCGCCGCTCGTACCGCTGGCCTCGTGCTGACGCGTCCTCGCTCACCTTTGCTCGCAGCCATCAACGTCCTCCGAACGAAGCTTCAGGCCTCAGGATCGACGGGACACCCGCAGACATACACCGGCTTCTACGACGTGCTTCAAAAGACGGTCTCGAAGGAGGGCTGGCGCGGGATGTACAAGGGTCTCACGGTCACCCTCGCAAAGGTCGTGCCAGCAGTGTCGATCTCCTACGTTGTACGTCCACTCTCTCGCTTGTTCCGGAACCACAGAGACCGCACGCTGACCTCTACCTACCTGTCCACGTGCAGGTGTACGAGCACTCGAAACGAAAGCTTGGTCTTTGATCTTTGTCCTTCGTCCCGTCCTTTCTGCTTGCATCTGCTCTTTCGTCGCCGACTCACCTTCGCTCAGCTACACACACCTACCCAGTCTACCATCCCTTTCGTACCATCATCAGTCACTCCCTCTGTGTCTCCATCGTCTCTTCCCCAGTCCCTCGCGCCCGTCTATCCATCTTCTTCCCTTCGCATCTCTACATCACCATCTACTTATATTCCCCCACGATCTCATTGTTCATCCTTCATCTTCATCATCTGAACTCGTTTCGTGCAAAATTGAAGACGGAAAGAAAGAGCCGCCTCGGTGACGCGATGACGCCTCGAGGCTTTGCTCGCTCGCTGGATGCGGGTCTCGCCCTTTGCTTGCAAGCGGCCCAAGCTTGAAGCAAGACTCACCTCGAGATCTCCAACCTTCACCTGCTCCGTTGCTCCCCCTTTCCCTTTTCCTTTCCCTCTCCTATACCTATACACCAACATGGTACGTCTCCACTCTGTCTCGCCATCTGCTGTACGAGCTCGCGACCGACTGACCCTCTTCCCCCTCGCTCCATCGCTGCCTCACCAAACAGGGACAAACCCTCTCTGAGCCCGTTGTGGAGAAGCACTCTGGCAAGGATGCGTCAGACAGGTTTGCGTACGCTTACTCGGAGATGCAAGGTTGGCGGATATGTGAGTTCTGCGTTCCGTTTGGGTCGAGGCTGAGCGAGGGAGGGAGGAGGGGGTCGTGTGCGGACAGAGGCGAGGCGGGGGCGGAGCGAGCTCGTGCTTTTGCTTTGGGTCCTGCCTCAGCCGCCGCCGCTCTTTGCTGGAGGGAACCGTGGGACCAGGCAGGAGGAGTTGAGTGGCCATGCACGACGATGGCCGATGATCTGTCGGTGGAGGGATGGGATGAGAAGGGCAGGCTCGAGGTTGGGCCGGACGAACAAGGGCCGAGGTCACTTCGTCCCCAGGACCGAGGTCCGACCTCGCTTCCTTCCTTCCTTCTCGGTCACACGAGCTCGCGCTCGTCCCGACGTGACCGGCTCTACCTCGAGACCACCTGTCGAAACGTTTCTGTCCGTGATCAATCTCGAGCGGCCAGCTCGTTCAACCTCCGCCGTGTCCATCACCGCCCTCCCTTCCCTCGCCTCCGGCCATCGTCCGCCCGGCTCGTGCGTCTGTACTGACCCTCTGCGCCACCTTGCATGCATTGCACACCTTGTAGCGATGGAGGACGCGCACGCGACGATCCTCTCTCTCCCTCCTGTGACGGACACGCCCTCGGACGACCCACCGTCAAAGATCCACCCGGCCTTCTTCGCAGTCTACGACGGTCACGGAGGTCAGCATTCTTCGTCTCTCATTATTGCAACCTACGCACGAGGTCAGAAGCTGACCGTATTACCTGTCCGTCTCGCTCGCTGTGTGTCAGGCTCTACGGTCGCCAAGTTCACGGGTGCGACGCTGCACAACCGTCTGTCCAAGCTGCCCGCGTACGCTTCGGGAGACTACGAGACCGCCATGAGGAGGGCGTTCCTCCAGACCGACGAGGATCTCAGGGCTAGTGAGTCATCGTCTCGAATCTTGCCAGCTCGCTTTCTCTCGTACGAGAGGCGCGAGGAGGAGGCAAGGAAGGGAAGTCGAACGCGTCACCACCCCGGGCACGAGCTGATCCGTCCCTCTTTGTTCTCTCTGTGCAGACCCTGAGTTTGCCAACGACCCGTCTGGATGCACTGCCGTCGCTGTGCTCGTCACGGACGACAACCGACTCATCTGCGTCAGTCATGGGTCTCTCTGTTCTGGATCCAGTCGTCCTTCCCAAGCTGACCTTGCCGTCGCCCTTCCGTATCGCTCAGGCGAACGCCGGAGACTCGCGTTCGATCATCTCGGTCGCTGGAAAGGAGGTGCCGCTCTCGCACGACCACAAGCCTGTCAACAAGGGTACGTCTGACGAGCTCGACCTTGACCGAGCTGATTGCGAGCTCTCGATCACGCGAGCTGACCACGATCGCTTCGCCTCTCCACGTCTGCAGAGGAGAACGCCCGTATCACCGCCGCCGGAGGCTTCGTCGAGTTTGGACGTGTCAACGGTCAGTCCCGTCTACTCTCTATCTTCTCGCTCTGACCGAACTCAAGTCGAGCTTGCTCGTTGACCCCTTCCTCTTCTTTCGCCCTTCCTTGCTGTAGGCAACCTCGCCCTCTCGCGTGCGGTCGGCGACTTTGAGTTCAAGCAGAACTACTCGCTCGACGCCGAGCACCAAGTCGTGACCGTCGACCCGGACATCATCGTCCACACCTCGTCCGGGGAGGAGGAGTTCCTCGTCGTCGCGTGCGACGGCATCTGGGACTGCCTCACCTCCCAGCAGGTCGTCGACTTTACCCGCCGCGCCATCGCAAACGGAGACTCGCTCACAAAGATTGCAGAGGACATGATGGAAAAGTGTCTCGCTCCCGACTCGGAGTTGGGTGGCGTCGGATGCGACAACATGACGGTCGTCGTGGTCGCGCTGCTGAACGGGAGGACGCAGGACGAGTGGGCCGCGTGGGTCAAGAAGAGGGTCGACGACGGGGAGGGCTACAAGACGCCCGAGTCAGTGCCGGACGTGTTCAAGAGCCCGCCGCAGTACAACCGACCGGCTGGAGGACTCACCCAGGCAGCGTCGAGCTCGGCGACGGCTGTTGCGGGCGGACTGCAGGGGATCGTGGATGCTGCGGGAGGGAGGATGATGGCTGGGGGCATGAGCTTGCAGGAGATGCTCAGGGGGTCGGGGATCTCGTTGGTGCCGGGTGGAGGGATGGGAGACGACGAGTCAGAGGAGGACACCGAGGAGGACGAGGAGGAGGACGGAAAGGTCAGCCCATGCGTATCCTATCTCGACCACTCTCAGTTGGAGCTGACCCGATGCTCCCGCGTCTCATTCGACCGCTAGATCCAGGAGCTCAACGCCGTCCCCGAAACCGACTCCAAGTCTGGCTCGGTCAACCTCGTCGACTCCCCCGCCTCAACCGGATCCACCCATGACACCCCGGACAAGCCCAAGGCCGTCTCCGCTCCTCAGACAGCTTCGGTCGCGTCGGTCGGATCCCCGCTCGTGCCCAGCCACCCGGAGCTGACGTCTAAGGCCAAGGCCGACAAGTAGGACACGCTCGATCTTGCTCCCTCTGCTTTGTTCCTCGTCGTTGTGTCGTCGCGCTCTTGCTCACATACATACGGTCTCCCATGACTCGACATCAGATAGTTTAGTATCACGCCTCTCTCCATATACCCTCTTCTTTCTCCCCTCGCCTCGTCCCTTGTTCCCGTCCTGCTTTTTTGTTCGCGCGTTGGGCTTTCAGTAAAGGAGGTTGTACAACCGAAAGATACGTCTCATGTTCTCATGAATGCGATTTTGACCAGTCTTGGAGTGGGTGGTGCGCAAATTTCTAATGGACATTTCTCGTTTGTATGCGTGATGGAGACGAAGAAAGAGAGGAAACAGCGAGAATTCCGGACGCGTGAAAACTGAGAGAGGAGAAAGCAAATCATATAGGAGCAAAGGTTGAAGAACAGCAAAAGAAGAAAGAAAAAGGAAAGAGACACATCAGGATGAAGGACGAGTTGCGATGAACCTGCGAAACGACAGGACGCTCCCGTTCCTCAGGTACGCCAGTCAGCTCCGTGGGAGCACTGACTGAGTCCAGAGAGGGCAAGCGTCCTGAAGTACCGCTAGGCTCGCCTCGCGTTCGGCGTCATAGAATAAGGAGAGAAAAGAGAAGATACAAAAAAAAAAAAAAAAAAAAAAAAAAAAAAAAAAAGAGAAGATACAAGAAGGACCCGTCGACGGGACTCGTGCGCCACCTTGCCTCGCGCGGCCGCGCAGAACTGAGAAGTTCCAGTCGGCCGTGCAGTGGAACGGAGAGTGCATGAGAACCGCCGATCGAGCCCTCTCTGCCATGGTCAATCGTACAAGAGGGCAGAAGAAAAGAAAGAGGGAGAGAGAGTCACGTCGGCTGGCACCGCCCACTTAACAACTACACCCAAACCAGAGGAGGCATGAGCCGTTCGAGATCTGGGTAGAGGGACCGTGAGAGCGGTGGGAGACGATAGCGACTCTACTCGCCCCTATAGACAGAAGGAGGGTAGGGGCCGGAAGTGACGCACCGCGCGTCGACGTATTCCCAGTCATCCAAAGCAAGACAGCGGAACCGTCGACCTTTGCGCTAGGAGTAGAAGCGCGGTGCGAAACCCCCTTGACCCCGAATCTGAAAGAATGAACGAAAGGAAAGGGAAGAAAAATAAGAAAGATAGGGGAGGGCAGGAAATGGGAGGGCGAGTCACCTCGGCTGGCACCGCACACCAATTCTTCAAAACCAGACCAACAGACGATGGGTATTGACCGAGGTCTGCGTCTTTGATGAGAGACGAGCGGTGGGAGACGAGTGTGACTCTGGGGGGGAAGGAGAGATGGGGCCGGAGGTGACGCACCGCAACCGCTCGTCAGGGAATCCAGAGCGCTGAGCTCTGAATCAAAAGAGAATGGAAGAAAGGGGGGAGGGGGACTAAGCTAGACCCGGTGGAACCGGGAGGTGGAGGACGAGCGGGAAATGACCTCGCTTCGAGTCGTCCCGGTCTCGACCCAGGTGAAGGGAGGAGGCAAGAACAGACTTCTCGAAAAGCCTCATCTCGGGCTCATCTCTTCGTGGGTAGTTATAGGAGAGGATGATGGTAAGGGAGAGGATGGAAGGGTGGGAAGACCCGCCCGAAAGGTGGACGAGGTGGGTGAAGGAGAGTATCGAGCTCGTCCGAGCAGACATCTACCTCTCGCCTGCTCAGGCTCGATGAGTCTCGGGACGAGGACACTCGAGCCGAGGTAAGGCGCAGAAGCAGATGAATGCCCGGTACGAGTCGATGGTGATGGTTCGAAGTCGCTTCACGCTTCGCCGAGCTCCGCGCGAGGGAGCGAGCCAATTTCGGAGCCAAATTCTGAGAAGGCGGGAGGGTCAGTAACCTTTCTCCGGTCTGCGTGGTCAGGAGATGGGACATAAGCTCTATAGACATGAGAGAGAAAATCCTGGACCCAAATACACAGTCAAGAGGAGAGATGGTAATGCAGAACGAGGCGTGATGGGGGGGGGAGCAGGAGAGATCGACGGCAGAATGCAGCAAAAGATACAGGTTGAGATTGTGCATGACGAGGTTGGGTGGACCTAGAAGGTGTGCTTGCCCCTCGTGTCGACTGATTGATCCCAAAAGCAGAAGATCAGCGCCTATTTTTCTGTTCCGATTCGGAGAAAGCACTCACAAGGCAGCGTCAAAATCGCCAGGGCGCTCAAGAAGCTTCCTCCGCCCGCCATAAACAGCACGCCGTTACTCCTCGGGTTGAAGATCGACTGAGTCGCCACAGGAGCGACGGTGCTCGCAAGTCGGCCGAGCGTCGACAGCATCCCGGACGCGGATCCTCGGACGGGAGCGGGGCAAGCCTCGGGAGTGTAGGCGTACAGAGCGGCGGCGAAGGCGGATTGGAAGAAGTACTCCATCGCGTTGAAGCTGACAAACGCGGGTAGACTGAGCGCGAGAAGAGGATGAAGACGTCAGCTGTCCGATCGATCGTGATCTCGTCGGTCTGATGCCTCCGTTCCTTCAAAAGCGCGTCGGCGGCGGACTCACGAGTTGACGACCGAGAACAGGAACAGAGAAGCCCCGAGCAGGCCGGCGAGGAGGAACATGGCGTACTTGCGTCCGAGCTTGGGGATCTCGAGCATGCCGGCTGCCATCAGAGTGGCGACCGTTCCGGGCAGGTAGACGTAGATGTAGTTGAGGTACGTTTGTCGGAGCGGGACCTTGGTTTGAAAGGGAAAGAGTGGGTTAGGCCGTCTCCAATCCATCCAGGAAAGAGCGCGTTGGGGAGGGCTCAGACTGACCTTGACCCGCTGGCCGGCAGTCTTGTGCTCGGCACCGTTGATGAGCGCGTCGTCATCAGTGGACACGCTGGCGAGCGCCTTGTCGGCCGCATCGAGGGCGCGGAAGTCGTCGATCGTCAAGTTCGGAATCGGAGCCTTGTTGAACGCGGCGACGTGGCGAACGACGGCGATCGCCTCCTCGTCCCGACCTTTGGCGAGTAGGTACCTAGTCGAAGAGAAGGCATCAGCACGCGTGCAGGGTGAGACAAAAGAGCGAGGAGGATGACTGACTTTGGTGACTCTTGCATGGTGAACAGGATGAAGCGAGCCGCGAAGATGACCATCGTGATGCAGCCGAGGATGATGTACAGGTACTGCCATCCCATGTTGGATCCCTTTGTGCAGCACGGGGTGACGCCGGTCTTGCACGGCGGAAGGGAGGTCGAGCAAGAGTACTTGGGGACGACCCCGAACGAGACGAGGCAGGTGACGACAATCCCGAGCGGCTGGAAGAACGAGAGAGCGGCCAGGAGGAAGCGTCGGTTGGTAGGGAGAAACTCGAGCGTGATGGTCGCGTCGGTGGGGATGTTGCCGCCGACTCCAAAGCCGCTGCGAAGGAGAGAGGACGGAGAGATCGAGAGGGTGAGCTCGAGTCTGACTGATCCGAGCTTGAAACGAGCCGAGGTTCGATCGACTCACATACAAGCCGCGATGAAGCACAAAGCTCCGTAGTTGGAAGGGGCAGCGAAGATGAAGCCAAAGATGGACGAGATGAGGCAAGTCAGGTTGAAGCACCATCGTCGCTGGAGACCAACGGACAAAGGGCAAAGTCAGCCCCAGCTCCGAGCAGAATGTGCGCGACCTCCGATGCGGCAGATAGACTGACCCCGATGATGTCTACGGACAGACCCCAGAAGAGGGCACCGACCGTGAGACCGGCGGCGAAGCATGACTTGAGCGTCCCGACCTGGTTGCTTGGGATGCCGAGCTCAGCCTGGAGCGCTCCAAGCACGAGGCCGAACGACTGGGCCCAGCAGAGGTCTGCGGACGCAACGATCAGGGTCAGCAACAAGTTCGACTTCGGAAGTGTTCAAGCTTGAGAGGCCACACACCGAGGAAGTACCCGAAGCTGGAAGGCGAGGACGCGGGCAGAGCATACACGGTCAGCTCCGAGACGCGTGCACAAACGCAAGAAGATCGCGCAAGAAGAGAAATTGCTGCTGCTCACCCGCAGAGGAAGAAGATGCACTACTGCGATAAGGAAGGACGATGGAAGGGGAAGAAGGGTGAGTTGGCGTACGCCAGCAGCCCCCAAACGGACCAAACCTCGATCGACGGAGCGCCCGAGGCATGTCACATGTGAGCTCAATGAAACAGACTTGACTGACCTGATATCATCCGAGTCCCCAGAAGCCACTCCTCTGGTTTTGTCGGTCGAACTCGTCGTTGATCTGTAGACAGGAGATCGAGACGACGAGATGAGGGAACGAGAACACAGAGTCGGGCGCGCGTGAGCTCATGCATGACAGACGCGCGATCGGACAGAGAGAATCAAGACTGACCAGGATGCTCTTCTTCTGGTACATCGTCAGATCGGCGTATGTCAGGCCAGACACGAGCTTGCTCTCGTCCAGATCGTGCATCATCGTCGGCGAGAGGTCAGCGTCGTGCAGCTTGGGGTCCGTAGAAGGCGATTCCGGCGAGTCAGGCGAGCGAGAGGACGAGAGTTTGGACGGCATCGTCCACGGGAGGGAGAGTTGGAGGGCAGGGCGCAGAAGAGGAAGGGAGAGTAGGTGATAATTGATCGGAGGGATGCGATATAGGAGAAGGGAGTGGTGGATCGGAGACGGGAAGTGAGGCGAAGTCGGCAGGTTCATACCCAAGAGAAGAGATCAAGGCGGGGTCCTCGGTTCCGGGCGCAGCCTCAGAGCCGGATGAAAAAGGGGCAAAGATCGGAGCATTACCTGTCCTGGAGACTCGTGCTTCACGGACGAGGAGGTAGGATCGTAAGACATGATGGGCATAGGGTGTGTAAACAAGAAAGGAAAGGGTACAGCTCACAGACCGCCGTCCCACCAGCGAGCCCTCGAGCGTCCGGGCGGCGTGGTCTAGTCGTCGTCCTTCTTTGGCTTCTTCTTCTTTGGCTCGCCGTCGTCGGACTCGCTCAGCTCGGCCTTTGACTTTGGCTCTGCCTTCTCCTTTGCGGCCTTCTTCTTCTTCTTGGGGGCAGGCTCGTCCATGTCGACATCGCTGTCGGACGACGAAGAGGCGGACCCGCCGTCCGACTCGGATTCAGACTGGAAGTCCTCGTCGTCTGCAAGCAGGGAGAGAGTGCCAAGGTCAGCCACCTATTCGGGTCAGAGAAAGGGGGGAGATGGTCACTCACCACTCTCATCGTCGTCGTCGTCTCCTCCTCCGCCGCCACTCGGTGCGCTCGGCTTCGGGGCCGCCTTCTTCTTGCTCTTGCCTCCGTCGTCGTCCGAATCGTCCTCTGACGGGGCCGACATGTCCTCGTCAGAGTCGTCGGCGAGCTCGGCGAGCGTGGCCTCGTCCTCCTCTGTGGTGTCGATGATCTTGACCTTTCGGGCAGACAGGAACGACTTGATCGGCTCGGCGTCGTCCTTGGCCAGGCCGGTGAACGAGTAGTCGGTCCCGCCAGAGCCAGACTTGAGCGAGATCGAGAGGTCAAACGTCTTTGCGGAGGCCATGTTGCCGCCGACACTGCATAGGCAAGACAGGGCGGCGTGATCAGCAAATCGACAGGTAGCAACCAGGTGCGAGCGAGCGAGGATGACGCACCGAGAGAAGGAGATGTTTGCGACGTTTGAGAAGTCGACGAGGACGGGCTGCTTTGCGATGAAGATGATCGACTTGTCGAGGAAGAACAGCTCTCCCTGGATCGCCTTGAGGTTGCACTTTACGACAGACTGCCCAGAGGTCCTGTTGAGACGACCGTCGATGCAAACTCGCGTCAGCAGATATCGACGAACATACGATGGTCGGAGCGAGGCACTCACGATACAAAGTCGGCCGGTCGGACAATCTTCCTGTTGGTGAGAGCCTTGAACACCTGCGAGACCACATCCGACGCAGGAGCCTCGTACTTCTTCTGCAGCGACTTCTCGGCCAGCTGGTCGCTGAGATGATTGAGGAAGACAAGGTCAGTGACACATTCTGCTCGAGGCCGGTTCCGGCAGAGGCCTAGACTTACTCGTCCAGGTTGAGCTCGGCGTCCATCTCCTCGTCCTTGGTGAACTGCATGACCAGGTACGGGTAACGTGTCTGACCTTGGCGGATAGGAGGGTCGAGGCCAATCTGTTGAGAGAAGGGTATAGAAGCTGAAGATCAGTACGGGCTAGCGCACACAAAGGTCTCCCGGGCGAGATATACGCACGACGAGCTGAGTGTGGATCTCGTCGGCTTTGGGAAGGAGGAACAGCCGAGTGACGCTCGTGTAGAGGATCTTGTAGTCGTACGTCTTTCCTCGGAGTCGGAAGCTCGTGAGGAACATGTCGACGTCGTAACGTCCTCTGCGAGACGGCGCACAAACACGATGCCTAGTCAGTTTACTGACATATGCAAGCTACTTCCGGACTAAGATTCGTACTGACCTTGGTGTGAGGACGAGGACCTCGTTGAAGACGACGACTCCCTCTCCTGCGCCTCCCTCTCCGATGTCTGCCCTCTCCTTGATCATGTCGTGGAACGCCTGGGCTGCGCTGATGGTCTCCTCGCCCTCGACGTCGCTTCCAGAGTCGTCGTCGTCCTTGCCGGCCGTTCCGGGGACATGGAACCGCATCTCGACCAGCTCGTCGACCGCCTTGACGCGCACCTTTCCGCCTCCGGTCGCCTGCGGGGCTGCTGGTGGCGGAGGCGCAATCTCGAGCGAGACCTCTGTCTTTCCTGCCATGTTTGAGTTTGCAATCTTTGAGAGCGGGAGGGTAAAGGCGGGCTGCTTCCCGACGAGGAACGCGAGGTTGGGTCCCTGAACGTCAATCTTCCCCCAGTTGTGACCCTTGAGCGAGGTCTCCTTGGTCTCGAGCGGGATGTTGTAGTGCGTCTTGGTGAACGTGGAAATGCGCTCATGGTCCTGTGGTCGGCAGAAAGCAGAGATGGACGCGGGGTCGGTTGAGCGTGCGGTGGGGCGGGAAGAAGGAGGGACGCGAGCTCACGTCTCGTTGGAAGCCCTCAAACGTGAGCCGGTCCTCGCTCGACTTGCGGCCAATCAACAGCTGAAAGTCACGAGCAACCCTGAGAGAGACAATGGAAAGCAACCATGAACGTCAGTCATGTGCGGGAATGATCCGAAGAGGCAGTGAGGCGAAGATGAGCCAACGCCTCTGCACGACCAGCTCCTCTTCCCAGCCTAGCATGGACAGAGCCCATTTGGACCAAAGTCCGCGTCGAAAGCTCTGGCATCGGCTCAAGCAGATCCACGTGGCTCATGGCGACTACCGCGCTCTCGCGGATCTCGCAGGTGGTGAGGCTGACTGACCTTGCCCACTGCATCCACTTCATGTCGCTTGCCGCGAGGGTGACCACCTCGGCCCCGTCCTCCTCGATCGACTTCCATCCCAGCCCATTCGGAGCGAGTCGAAGCTCTGTGGGAAGAGGCAATGCTATCGTCAGTTGACGTGTCCAGAGGTGTCGAGTCGTCTCCGGAGCTCGACACGCGCGAACGCAAGAGGAGGAGGAACGGGCAGACTGACTTCCGAGCTTGCCCGAGGCGCTGTTGAACACTGAGCGAGGAAGAGGAGGTTTACTGAGGTCAGAGCAGACTTTCCAGGGAGCAAAGGACGCGTTCGAAGCTCACCGTTGTCGATTTGAGTGGTCATGACGAGGTGATGGATGGGAGTGGGTGAGCTCGAGGGACGCGCCGAGACGGCGACCTCGGTCGCTGAGCTCACCAGGCCTCCCCACCACCGCCCACTTCGTTCCGATCGAAAGACAGTTGCCGACTTTCTTCACTATACCCGACACCCTCACCAGGACCGGACCTCGAACCGGATCGAGCGGATCGGTACCCGGTCGAACGTAAGACACAGTCGAGGTCGTCCCCCCCTATCGGTGAGCTTCGCCGTCGAGCTCCCAAGCTGTCCATCCTCGTCCTCTCCCTGCTGACTCGATCCTCGACTGCTCAGCTCTTCTTCTCCTTCGCTGCTGTAGATGGGCAACTCTCAGTCACATAGTCAAACCGCGGCTGGTCGTCCTCCCCCACTGGGGACGTCGCCGAACTCGCCAGAGGAGGCCGTCGTCACTACACCCTCCCAGATGGACGTCGACGACGCTCCACCCAGTCAAGCTACGGCCGCCTCGGCATCTCTTCCTCAGAACAGACGCAGGTCGAGAGCCCCGTCCTCACCTCGCCTGTCCACGTCGATGTCGCTTGGATCCACACTCGGGAGGCTACCGTCGTTCTCCAACCTCCGCAGCGGCCAAGGGGCAGGTCCGAGCTCATCACCGGACGGACCGTCCCACCAGCACGAGGGCAGGCCCAAGGACAAGAAGAGAAGGAGAATCAGCCAGATGCTCGGTATCGGTTCCAGACAGACGAGCTCGCTCACCGAGAGCGGCGCGGACGGCGACAAGGCAGCAGAGACGAGCTCGTCGTCGCCCCCTCCGGTCGGCCTCGGCCTTACAGACAGCGCACACGGTTCAACTCCCGAGTCGTCGCGCACGCCAGCAGTCGAGCACTCGGAGGTCGACATGGTCGATGCTTCCATCGTCGAGTCATCAAGAGTTCCTCCTTCGACCATGAGCCCGAGCGAGGTCCCATTGCCTCCCTCCCGGCCGGCGTCGGTGCCTCCGCCGTCGTCCACGTCCGACGTCCTCTTCCCAAGCCAACTCCCGCCCTTGCCGACACCCACAACCGAGGAAGAGGACGCGTTTGACCCGCTTTGGTCTCCTCGACTGCGAGCCCAGTCGCTCATCTCTCAGCTCACGCAGGAGATCGAGCAAGGAGACGTCGTGCCCTCGGTCGCAGCGTACATCGGAGAAACGCCAGCAAGATCCGCCCCCGTCGTTGAGCCGACTGCCGAACAGGCACACGAGACGATTTCAATCTCCCCGGATCGGCCAGCTATTGCGACTGGCATTGCAGCGGCCAGGCCGAGTCTGGAGAGGCCCACCCTGCGAGGGCGACTGATGTCTTCTCTGCTCGGGCGGAGTGGGCCTTCGACGCATACACCCAGCAGCTCGACTTCGAGCCTCGCTGGAACTGCTGACGCGTCTTCTGGACCGTCATCCGACTCGTCCACCCCGCCTCTCTCGCGACAGCCGTCGGAACGAGGACCGATGCCCACCGGCACATCTTTGATTGTGAGTCGCGCGCGCCTGCTTTGATCCACGTGAAGATAGCCAAGGAGACTGACGAAGTATCTACGTGTCTCTTCGCGCTCAGGTCCAAGGCCTCGTCCAGACATCCGCACCGCCGAGACCGTCTTCGCAGGCGTCTCCCTCGACTCCGTCTACCGGATCGTCAAGCTCGACTCCTTCTACGCCCAGCTTTGACGAACA
The DNA here is from genome assembly GCA_036245725.1 of Mrakia hoshinonis. Lineage (NCBI taxonomy): Eukaryota > Fungi > Basidiomycota > Tremellomycetes > Cystofilobasidiales > Mrakiaceae > Mrakia > Mrakia hoshinonis. The sequence goes on from BTPH01000096.1 coordinate 70,468, forward strand.
AGCCGTGCTTCTCGGTGGACTCCTCTCGGTCGCCACCGCGGCTACTGCATCGTCTCTTCTCTCGCCACCTCCCGGCTCGGCCGATGCTGCCGTCCTGCCACCTCGTGCAGCAGGCTCGACGATCGACTCGATCCGTCAACGGATCGCTCGCATCCGGTCTCGCAACGCTGGTACCACCCCAGCATCGGCACAAGGAGGGATCGAGGAGATCCTGAGGAACTACATGTCGAGCAGTCTCGGCGGAGCGGGCGGAGCGAGTCCGACTACCGCCACCATCTCGCTCGCCAGCGGAGCCGCAGCATCAGCCGAGCCTGCCGTGCCGCCTGAGGAGGGAAGCTTTGAGGCGTTCCTCGCGGATCTTCAAACTGATCTCGTGCGAGCGTTGCGAGAGTTCAACGGTCTTCCGCCCGTGGAGGAGACTGGATCCGTCCCCACACCTTCAACGGACGCAGCGGATGCCAGCCCGCCTACCTCATCGACAGAGTCGACAGACGCCGAAGCTGAGCCCAACTCCTCTGGTACACCTGACACGCCAGGAGTGACAGCCGAAGGTCAGGCTCGAGCGGCCGCCGTCGGGGGAGGAGGCCACGGGCTTGGAGTTGAACCGCGCAGGCTCAACTGGACACGTGTCTACCGCTTTCCGGTGAGTCTCTGACTTCTTAGACCTCAAGTTTGGATCGTCGATCTCGTCTGACGCTTTCTGCCCTTCGTCACCAGGCGCGAGACGTCCAGGGAACTCTTGCCGCTGATGGACGCCCATCGACCGACTCTGGCGACGAGGCCACCACGCTCGCTCCTTCCGACGGCGCATCCACCTCCGAGTCGACCGCATCAGCAGACCCGGCCAATGCAACTGCTGCGGACCCGTCAGCTGCTGCTCCGCGAGCGAGGCCGAACACAGTCACGCCGATGATCATGGGTGAGTAAGGGTATGGAGGCGCCTCACTGCCTCTGAGACAGACGCTAACCTTTTCGAACACTCGACCTTGTCATCGCCACAGTTGGAGTACGCTCGATTGCTCGTCTCGACGCTGCCGAGGCTTTCGGAGCCGCCTCTCCTCGTCCGCCCACGCTTCGACCCCGTCGAGCGTCAGCCCCGTCTACGCCCGAGCCCTCGTCGACCGCACCTTCGACTTCTCCGACGACCGAGCCTCCGAACCCACTCGACTCTGATGGAGATGCTCCGATGTCCGACGGCAGCCCGACATCCGTCGACCCAGCCTCGGTGACGACGCCGGGACAGAGGCTGCGACATGCGATCCGAGCCATGCGAGGCCGACGAGCTGGCTCAACCGATGGTTCGCAGACTGGCGCAGGCGGCGCTGGAACGAGGAGCTTTGTGCTCTGGGTCGTCGGAGGGCTGTACTCGAGCGACCATCCGATCCTCGCAGCGCCAGGCCTGTTCGGTGGTCAGCTCGACCACGACGACCTCTGGGCTCTCGCCGAGTTGATGGGGCAGGTCAAGCCACCAACGGCGACTTCGGCCGACATTGCCAACTCTGGTCTCGAGATCATCAAGGGTGCGATGGTCAAGACATACTGCGAGGAGGGTAAGGTCCTCGAGAACTCGTCCGCCCGATGCATGGTCTGCCTCGAAGACTACGAAGACGAGGAGGACTGCCGTATCCTCGGCTGCAGTGAGTCATCCATCGACGTATCAGCGTTCTGGATGTCGCTGATCAATCTAGTCTTCTCTTTCTCAGAGCACGTCTTCCACCAGGCCTGCATCGACAAGTGGCTTTCGACGGGCAGGAACGCGTGTCCAGCGTGTCGAACAAAGGTACGCACTCTTCACAGCTTCCTCGTGGACCTTCTTACATTACTGACCCCATCTCCATTGATTCTCGCGTCTTGCAGGGAGTCAAGCCAACAGAAGGACCGTCGGACGCTGCTCCGTCGGCCGCTGCCTCCACAACCATCGCACCAGATGTCCCTTCGTCCACCTCTGCCGTTTAAACCGGCGCCTACTCTTTTTCACTTGCATCTTCATTTTCCGAGCACTTTTCGCGCTTTCTACATGTATCCCTTAGCTCTCGAATCTCGTCTATGTCTTCTCTCTCCACCACTTCGCGCCTTTCCTAGCATACTCACTTTTCTCGTTGTTTCTTTTTTTCATACTGCGCCTCTTCATACATGCACGCCTCCATCTTCGACAGCCTGGACGCAAAGAGGGCCAGCAAGTCGATTCGGCAGGGTGGTTCAGAAGCCGGGGTTGCAGGCGGCGCCATCTCCCCTCGCTCGCTTGCGTCGGCACGTCCCTCGAGTTGACCTCAACCCACAACCCTCCCTCCTCCTACCCATCTTCTTTCCTTTCCTCTCCCAACCATGGTGAGTTGCGCCACTACCTGCTGTCTGGCGTGACGTCTTTGGTCGCCTCTTGACTGCCGAGGCCGTTCGTCTGAGCTCCATCTTGCTGAACCCTCTCTCCTCCTCTCCCCTCTTCGCTCTCTCTTCCCTTTCTCGCTTGCAGTCGTCCGGTGCCACTGTGAACCAGGAGTGTCTGTCTACCTTCCAGGAGCTCAAGACTGGCAAGAAGATCAAGTTTATCATCTACGGGATGAACGCCGACAACACCGAGATTGTCGTGCTCGACACGTCGACCGACAAGTCCTACGACAAGTTCCTCGAGCACCTCCCAGAGACAGAGTGCCGCTGGGCAGTGTACGACATGGAGTTTGACTCGGGAGAGGGGATCAGGAACAAGCTCTGCTTCTACATGTGGTCAGTACTCGCTCGAGAGGCCAGTCACGGACGCAAAGACTGGAGGGAGCAGCGGAGGAACGGGGAGCGGTGCGAGGACGGCCAGCCAGCGAGCCGAGCTCAACAGAGCTCGGACGCCGCCCGTCGCTAGATTTTTGGTAGCCTGAAGCTGCCACAGACGCTGCGAACGTGACGCCTCTCGAGGGTCGAGGCGGGGAGCCTCTGGAAGGAGGGTGAGCTCGTGCGAGTGGCCAACGAAGGGACAACAACGACCTCGCCCGCTCCTCCTTCCGGGCCATCTCGCGTCTCGCATCCTACGGCCGACACCGCCAACGCGCGCTCGTACCTGTGACTCGTCTGCTCGGCTAGATGAGATCGCTGACGATCGCCCTGTTCCGCACCTTTCCTCCCTTCCCTCATCTGGACCTCGTCACCCTCTTTGGCCTTCCCTCCGCCCCTTGCGCCTGCGCTGCCTCAACCTATGGCTGCCGACTCCTCTAGGACGCCTGACGGTGCCAAGATCCGACCCAAGATGGTGTACGCTGCCTCCAAGGACGCGCTCCGAAAGTCGCTCGTCGGTATCTCGACCGAGATCCAGGGAACAGACTTCGACGAGGTCTCCGAGCAGTCCGGTAAGTGTTTCCCTCATTTCGGCGTGGACTGCCCAACGCGTCGCCTGCCCGTGTGGGATGCTAGGGTGGGAGAGCATGACTCTGGAAGGACGAGCAGGAATGTCCGGCGAAGAGGACGACTGGATGGGCATACAGCAGCGGGTGTAGGAGTGGTGCTCGAGGGGGGTGCGGCGTCAGTCACGAGCTAGTCTCGCGATCCTGGTAGAGATCCGACGAGATGCAGTCGACTGACCGAGCAGGCCGAGGCTGTCGGGCATGCGGAGGCTGTCAGACCGCTGTGCAGTCGCTTGTGCTCTCTGCGGGCCGCCCACCCTCCTTGAGCGTCACCTCTTTGCATGACCACGCCGCGGAACGGTCCCGCAGCACAGGCAGAAGCAACCAGAAGCAATGACTAACTTGTTCTCGCCTGTTTCTTCCCACGCAGTCCTCGAGAAGGTCAAGCGAAAGTAGATGTCGTCTCGCCCATTGCCGCCCCACCTCGATAGACGCCCTCCTCCCTCCTACCCACCCTCTCTGCTCGTCCCAAATCACAGCACTTCTTAGACCGGCCGAGCCACTTGCCTTCGCACGCATCTAAGCTTTCTTCCGACCCCGCTCGCGCACTGGCGCATGCACCTTCTCCCATTTCGTCCCTCACACCTACCTTTTTGCTCTACAACTTTTTCTGGAACCACCGGCTCATTGCCCGGCGTCTGAGTGCATACTCAACTTCTGAGTATACCGTAGAGGCGGCGGGATAGAGAGTCGAGCATGAGATCTCCGGAAAAGAAGTCAAGCAAGAGGCGCGTCGCTCTCTGGGACGAACACAAGCCAGAGTTCGCTTGCATCCTCAAACGTCGACCTCGCCTCATCTCCTCCACTCCCACCCCTCGCTACACACCTGCCAACGATGGCTGGAGAATGTGGGTCTCATCCCTGACAGCACAGTGACCTGTCCACGTGCGTTAGGTCTGGTGGTGGACGCTGACCGTGTCTGGCTTCGTTGGTTGCTCGACCTGTCAGCTCGCACGGAACTGCTCAACTGGTCGAACGACCTGCTCGGCCTGCACTACACAAAGGTAGAGCAGTTTGGAACAGGGGCAGCGCACTGTCAGGTACGTCCCTGTCTCGCTACGCGACCGGTTCGGCCAGAGACAGGCGAAGTGATGGGTCGACGAGGGAGAAGGAAGGGCGACGCTGACCTTGAGCTCTGTCTCTTCTCCGGTCGTGACAGATCCTTGATTCGATATACGGTCAGTCCATTCCATCCAGCTCTTCATCTCTCGCCTGTCTTCGCCGGATCTCAGGCCGGCGGACGAGCACGCAGGGACCTTTGGACGTGTCATCTCCGATGTCGCGAGCTCACCCTGTCCTGCCTTCCCTCTTCCCCTTCTTTCCCCGCTCGCCTCTCTGTCGCACTCGCCCTTTGCGATTGTCAGGGGATGTTCCTATGTCTCGTGTCAAGTTTGATGCTCGGCAGGAGTACGAGTACCTGTCGAACTTCAAGATCCTCCAGAACTACTTCAAGGCAAAGAAGATCGACAAGGTACGCTCACCGCGACCCTCGTCCTTGTCATGCTGAATGGCAATGAGTTAGAAGGCCCGGAAGGCGATTAAGGCTGGGTCGCGGCGGGAAGGTAGAGAGCAAGATGCAGGGCGAGAGAGGAAGGCACGGAGGAGAGAGCGTGTCGAGCTCGGTCCCCTGTCTGGATGCCGCTCGACTCATGCAGGCCATCCGTGAGGCTCCGAGAGACGAGACACGTACTGATGTATCCCATTCGCCTTTCTGTTCATCACTGCACTCGACATGCTCTCGCCATGCTCGACTGTATCCTGCACCTGCCGCGCGTTCGCATCCTCCCTCGCCATTACCTTCCGCGGCCAACCTGCCGACAACGCTCGCTCGCGATCTTTCAGCCGATCCCCATCGACCGCCTTGTCAAGTGCAAGATGCAGGACAACCTCGAGTTCCTCCAGTGGATCCGCCGGTTCCACGACCAGTCGTACGGAGGAGGAACCTACGACGCAGCAGCACGACGCAAGGGAGGAGCAGGAGGAGCAGGAAACGGAGCAGGAGGAGGATCCGCCGCCGGGAGCGTGGGAAGGAGCAGTGGAGCTGGACTGGGAGTCAGGGCGGCGAGCGGAGGTGAGTCAAAGGCCTCGCGATCAAGGCAGGAAGGCGAGAGGAACGAAACTTGACGCGTCGGGTTCTGGTTTCGTTTGGGACGCGACAGGCATGAGGGCTGGGAGCTCAGCTGGAGGAGCCAACGCCGAGCGTATGCACGCGCTGAACGAGGAGCTCAACAACCTCAAGGGATCTGTCGAGGGACTCGAGACCGAGAGGGACTTCTACTTCGCAAAGGTCAGTCCCGCCCATCACTCTTGCTCTTTCTGTCCGCTCTGGCCCTGATTACGCTGACGCTTCGCTCTTGTCTGATCACAACAGCTGAGGGACATTGAGCTCATCGTCCAAGAGAAGCTCGCTGACCCGTCGGCGGGAGAGAGCGAGAAGGGCACTTTGACAAAGATCCAGGACATCCTCTACTCGACAGAGGTCCGTCCGCTCACTTGCCTGCCTTCTCCTGCTGCTCCGCACTGACCTGTCTTTGTCTCTTGGTTCTTGCCGCTGCAGGAGGGCTTCGAGGTCCCCGATGCGGATCTGATCGCTCAGGAGGGTGGACCTGGCCCGGAGGACGAGACGTTCTAGATCGCTATACCTCCCTCGTCTCTCGATCGAGACCTATCTTACCACACCGCCTAGTCTACATCGCGCGTCTGCAACTCAGCCCATACCCAGGACCTCTCTCCCCCAAACCCCTTTCGCCTCCCGGGCCTTCGTTTCGTTTCGCTTGCTCTTTGATCACAAGATCGTTCGTGTTCTCCTTTGTCTCCCATCCTCTCCTTATAATCCAGACAGCCGTCTTTTGCTGGAAACCTGAGATGTCCCCTCTGTTCAGACTTGCTTCTGCATTTCCCTCTCGAAGGTGAAACTTGCAGGATCGGGTTCCGAACGGACCATCTCCCGTTGTCGGCGGCGGGGGAGCCGTAGCTTGTCCTTTCTTTCTCTGCTTTGACCTCTGGGCGATCAGGTGGATACATCAGTGACCTTCTTGTGGTCTTCCTGCCCGAGTGGTACCGAGATGATCCGTGGTCAAAGCCGCGTCTCTGGTTGGCGCGTGCGGTCATCTCTCGTTCGTTTGTCTGTCTTCATTCTTCCGTTTTTGGTCGACGTTGTTTTCGCCTACCCTTGCTATACAACTGAACGATTGGCTTCATTACTCTCCAAATTATTTTTCGTCCTCGGTGGTCCTCGGTACTACTCGCTGTCGGTCCAGGCCTTTTCGCAGTTTTTCTCCTTGTCCTCCGCCGCCGCTGACGATCGCGACGTCTTTTCTCTCTGCCCGCATGCTGTTCAGCCCCTCAAATTCCCGCATTCGGGGGCTGGCCAGAGGGTCGTCTTAAAGCCCCCGCGTGTGAGGCGCATGAGCTCGAGGTGAGCTCGAGATCAGCTCAACGTCGAACGGAGTCTGCGCAGGCCAACAGGCGGATCGACGGTTGATTCTGGGAGCCGTCGAACGAGCTCTTTCTGTGGATGTCGTTCGATCTCTCAGAAGTCTGCTGGATCACGAGCTTGTGTCCTTAAAGGAAGGAAGCGTTGAGCTCGTGCGATGAGCCGCCTGTCGATGATCCGGGTCCGCGCTCCACGAGAAGTGGAGCCCCGAGCAAGCAGGGGAGAGCCGTCCGCCCTGGGTCTCGTCCACTCCTTGATTTCGATCCACCATCTTCCCCTCCTCCCTCCCGACCACTATTCCTTCTCTCCTCTCCAGGTTCTCCTCCTCTGCCTCGTCCTCTTCCTCTTCGCACCCTTACACCTCCCTTCCCTTGTCGGACATGGCCTCCCAGCTGGCCGATCCGTCGGCTCCGATCGACCACAAGCATGCAGACGGCTCGCGCCTCTCGCCCGAGGGAAAGCACAACGCAAACGTAGAGGTCCTCGAGTCTCTCCGGGTTGATGAGAGCACCCTGATCGCTGGTATGCGGTACGAGGATCTCAACACGTACGAGAAGAAGTCTGTGCTCGTCAGTAGCGTCCACCTCTCCTCGCCCCGAGCTCGTCCCTGGGTTCCGACCCGGCCTCGTCGGACCTGGGCTGACCCTGTTCCCTCCTCTTCTCCTCTGGCTTTCCTTTCTCTTTGCAGATCAACCGCGAGTTTGACCGCCAGAACAACGAGAGCGGCTTCTGGGGGCTCGGACGGTACCAGGTCAGTGCTCGTCTTGCATGTTCGGAGGCGTCTCTCTCTGCGCTCGATCACCCAAGAATGAAGTGACGGTGGCTCAGCTGCGTTTCTGTCCTCTGAGTCGCCCGATACAACGACACGGTCAAACAGACGAGCTCACCAAACTCTGATTCTCTTTCGTTGCAGTGGTGTGTCTTCTTCCTGTGCGGGTAAGTGCACGATCTCGTTGCGAGCTCGCCGGTCGCAGGCTGCCTGCCTCCTGGTCTTGGCCGGAGCTGACCGCACCTGCTCCTCTTCTCTCCTTCAGATTCGGGTACTTCCTCGGTACGTCGGTTGGCTTTGGCCCTCTGCATGTGCCTGGCCCGTACTGACTCGCCCTTCCATCCTGCGTCTCAGATCTGTGCTGGGCCCAGGCATTTGGACTCATCGCGGGAGCCCTCCAGGCCGAGCTCGACGTCGGAAACGACGAGATCGGAAACATCGTGAGTCCCTCTCCTCTCTCCAATTGACGCTGCTGCCCGAGCTGACACTCGATCTCAGGCTTTTCTTGCTTAGTACACTGCCTTTGCGGCAGGACTCACTGTTGGAGCCCTCTTCTGGGGTCTCTCGGTAGACATCATCGGAGTAGGTTCAACCAGCCACGCGCGGGCGGCTCAAAAGTCGGAGCTGACCTGTTCCTTTATCGTGTCGTGTTCAGCGACGATGGTGCTTCAACCTGACCTGCCTGATCTCGTCCATCTTTGGGCTCATCTTTGCGGGACCGTCAAACTTCAAGGGGCTCTGCGTCATCGCGTCCTTCATGTGAGTGCCTCGATGCCCGGAGATTGATTCAGGTTCAGCACGAGCTCACGCCTCGCTCTCCCTCTCGCTCCCTCTCATTCAGCGGCTTCGGAGTCGGCGGCAACATCCCGATCGACGCGACCATCACGCTCGAGTTCCTGCCTACCAACCGACGCTTCTTGCTCGCGGCCCTCTCGTTCTTCCAGCCGGTCGGGGTCGTGGTCGCCTCGGTCATCTCGTACGGCGTGGTGCCCAAGTACTCTTGCTCGACCGATGTGCCTCCCTGCAACTCTGGCCAGACGCCTTGCTGCACGCGAGGGTCCAACATGGGATGGCGATACCTGTTCATCATCCTCGGTGTCATCACCCTCGTCATCTTTGGGGTCCGATTCCTCGCCTTCAACTTCCAGGAGTCGCCAAAGTGAGCTTTCTTCCGTTTGTTGTCGATCCGTCCTTTTTGCCAGACGCTGATGTCTCTCGCTATCCTCTCCCAGGTACCTGCTCGCCAAGGGCCGTGACGAGGAAGCGATCACCGTCGTCCACCACATCGCTGCGTTCAACAAGGCGCCTACTCCTCAGCTCACGCTTGAGGACTTCCGTGCGCTCGATGCCGCCGAGAGGGAGACCTCGTCCGGGTCGACCGCCCAGCGAGACCTGCTCTCGGGAGCCCAGCACAAGAGCGTCGGGTCGAGGATCATGTTTGAGCTCAGGCGACTCAAGGGTCTCTTCAGGAACAAGCGGGCCTGCTGGCTGTTCGCCTCCATGACGGTCGCCTACGTGAGTCCACCTTCTCTCATCGCGGTCCCTGCTCTCGTCGTACTCGTCAGCTGCTGATTTTTGACTTCCCGCCTTCGTGCAGATCTCGCTGTTCTGGTCGTTCTCGATCGCCGGAGGATTCCTGCCGCTTATCCTGCGAGCCAAGGGAGTCGACACCGGAGTCTCGCTTCGAAGGACCTACCTCAACTACATCTACGTCTACCTGCCCGGAACAGTCGCCACCCTCATGGCCGCCGCGATGCTCGAGATCCCCAAGCTCGGACGCAAGTACGCCATGTTCCTCCTCGCCGGACTGCTCGGGGCTTCCCTGTTCCTGTTCTCGGTCGTCAACTCGTACGTCCGATATCAATCAAGAGAGAGGGTGAATGGCCACGTGGCTAACCTCCGCCGGCCTCTTTTCTGTCCGCACTAGCCTGCCCGCCTTCGTCGGCTTCAACGCGATGGAGTACTTCTTCCAGTCCGCCTACGCTGCCGCCCTCTACGCCTACACACCCGAGGCGTTCCCCGCCCCGGTCCGAGGATCCGCCTCGGGGATGCTGTCTACGCTCGGTCGGCTGTCGTCGACGGTCGCGCCCATCGCCGCTCAGTCGATCTTCAACCCGCAGAGCAACGGAGTGCTGTACATGGCTGGAGGAGGAGCGTTCCTCAGTGCACTCGCTATCCTGACGCTGCCTTGTGAGTCGCTCGTCTTGTCTGTTGGTCCATCGACGCGCCGAGCTGACCCTCCTCGTTTCGTTCCTCCCTCGCAGACGACACTCGCGGCAAGCACACTTTCTAAGCTCACTCTTCGACCATCATGTCTCACGGCCTTACTTGTCGACTCTATGCACCTGTCACTGGGCAGCTCTGGCTCCTTTACTTTTGCCTCCTTGCTCTCTCGTCGTCCTGTCCCACGTCTCTACTTCACTCATGCTCGTCCTCACAATGGGTCTCCAGGGGTTTAAACTACTATGTTCATAGGGTCTCGTTCGATCTCTGTCCTCGCAAGCAGTCCGGGAAAGAAGAAGTGCGCAGGCGATTGGCTCGGGCAAAGTTCAGACTCCGAAATTGGCCTGCTTCACCGCGCGGACCTCGGCGAAGCGAGGGTGACTCCGAACCACCACCATCGACTCGTATCGGCCATTCATCTGTACATTCTTGGTCCGGCGTGAGAGTTCTCTATTTCTCTATCGAGACTCCTCAGCCTGGTCCGAACTGGTGTAGATGTCTGCTCGGACGAGTTCGATGGTAACCCATCCCACCTCATCCACATCGGGCGGCTCTTCCCATCCTTCCATCCTCTCCCTTGCCACCTCCCACCTATGACTACCCACGGAGAGACGAGCCCGAGATGTCTTGTACGTTCGATCGGTCCTGTACGAGTTTTTCACATGGCTCGCGACCGGGACGACTCGACGCGAGCTCATCTCCCGCTCGTCCTCCACCTCCCGGTTCCACCGGGTCTAGCTTAGTCCCCCTCTCTATCTCTCTCTCTTTTTTCAATTTCTCACACGGGGGTCAAGGGGGTCTCGCACAACCGTTCCTCGCAGAGCCCGACACTTCCATCGTCTCGCTCTGATGCCCGGGAGATCCTTGTGCGGTGCGTCACCTCCGGCCCCACTCCTCCCTCCCCACAGCCACACCTGTCTCCCACCGCTCGTCTCTTCTCGAGTCTCAGACCTCGGGCGATATCCATAACCCGTTGGTCTGACCCTTGAAGAGTGGGCGAGCGGTGCCAGCCGAGGTGACTCGCCCTCCCTTCCTTCTCCTCTTCTCTCCCTTATCTGTTCTTCTTTCCTTATATCTTCTTCTTTCTTTCTCCCTGTTTTACTTGCATTGGGGGTCAAGGGGGCTTCGCACCTGCGTCCGCCTGCCCTACTCAAGACTCGACGGCTTTCTAGGCGCTGAGGCTTGATGAGAAGGTATGGGGGAGTGTTTTGCGGTGCGTCACCTCCGGCCTTTTCCATTCTATCTTCCTTGGAATGGAGTTGGAGCAGAGTTGCTATCGTCTCCCACCGCTCGGAAGCCGGACTCGTCAGATGTCGGGCGAATGTAGTGCCTCCTCACCTGAGATGCGTTCGATGGACCTTACGAGCGGTGCCGGCCGACGCGACTTATCCTCTTTTTCTGTCTTTCTTTATTTCTTTTTTTTCTCTGTTTCCCTCTCACTTTGTGCCTCTTCTTCTCTCTCTTTTCCTTTCGCCTCTCTAGATTTTCGATCGACGACTTGACCCCTCATCCACGACCAATTGAAAGACCGCTCACCAAGCACTCTCACTCCACCTTCACTCTGACTCGTTAGTCAAGACCGCAAACGCGATTGACATCTGACCGTCGCGGCCATCTCTTTCTCGGTCGGGACAGTCTCTCATTCAGCGGAAGGGGTATGATACAGCTCAAGGAGGTCGAAACGAAACAAAAAGTCGCGCGTAGCTAGGTAGGTAGGTCGAGAGGTAGATTGGAGAAAAGGGGTGGCCGTCAAAATCAAGCGAAAAAAAAGCCAAGACATACGTAAGAGAGCGTGCGGGACGTGTGCGTCGTACGAAAAGAAAAAGCGAAGCGTCACCAACCACCCCCATCTAGGCGTTCGACGCCCACGGTGCGATCCACGAGAAGCCATGGAACTCCTCCTGGTCCTTCGCGCCCAGTCGGCCGTGCACGGGCGTCAACGTCGGCTGCTCGTTGGTGAACTCGGAGTCAAAGTTGGTCGTGTCCATGGCGTTCTTGACGTTGGGGAAGTAGGTCGGCGGGATCTGCTTGTTGTAGACGGCGTCAAAGTCGACGTCGACGAAGAAGGGGTGCTTCTTGATCTCGAGCGCGTCCGACTCGCCAGATCCGAGTCGCTTGGCCGGGTCTCGCTCGAGGAGCTGCAAGGAGGGGTGAACATAGGAGATTGATCAGCACGAGAAAAGAGGACGCAAGGAGAGGGGAAAGAGTCGTGAGACTCACGCCTTGCAGGAGCATGACGGCCTTAGGCGGCATGGTGATCGGGTAGAGCGGCGGGTCCTCGAGGATGGCGTCAAAGATCTCGTCCTCGTCGTCTCCTCGGAACGGCGACTGTCCGAGCAGCATCTCGTACGTGAGCACCCCAAACGCCCACCAGTCGACGGCCCGTCCGTACCGCTGCTCCATCAGAATCTCGGGCGCCATGAACTCTGGTGTTCCACAGAAGGTGCTCGTCGTCTTGCCGTACCACATGTCCTCCTTGCAGAGACCGTAGTCGGCGACCTTGATGTGGCCCTCGACGGTGAGCAGGATGTTGTCGAGCTTGAGATCTCTGCAGGCGCACGAGGAACGGAGAAAGCGTCAGTCGTGTCTATCGCACAGATGATCGAAAAGAGAAGACCTCGAACTGACCGGTAGATGATGCCCTTCTGGTGGAAGTACTCCAATGCGAGGAGGACCTCTGCCGCGTAGAACTTTGCCTGCCTGAAGGTGAACTGCTTGCGCTGGATGTGCAGCATCAGGTCCCCTCCCGACACGTACTCCATCACAAAGTAGATGCGCGTCTCGGTCTGGAAGCACGAGTGCAGGTTCAGCAGGAACGGGTGCTTGCGCTCCGCAGCAGCCAGGAAGACCCGCTTCTCCGACTTTGTGCTACACGAGGCGGAAGAAAGGTAGGCGAGAGTCAGCACGGAAGATGATGGGGTAGCAACCGACTTCGGACGCACCTGTCTACCTCGTCGTTCTCGATGATGAACTCCTTCTTGAGCACCTTGATCGCGTACAGCGCGTTTGACTTCTTCTCCTCGGCGAGCATGACCTTTCCAAAGTTTCCCTTCCCGAGCACAGTCAGGAAGTTAAAGTCCTCGAGCCCAATCTTGGACCGTCGAGACCGAGACGTCTGGAGCGGCGCGATCGGGACCACAGCCTGCGGTGGCGGCGGACGAGAAATCTGCTGCTGCTGCTGGACGGCTTGAGGATGCTGAGGGGGAGGAGGCTGTGGGCGGCCGTACGGGTCTTGGTCGGAGCGTGAAGGTTGGGGAGCGTACAGAGACTGGGGAGGAGGCTGGTCATAAGGAGAGGGTGGAGGAGGAGGGCGGCTCGCGCCAGGAGTCTGAGGGAGGGGTCGGTCTCCCCTGGGTGGTTGCTGGCCGGGAGGAGGGTGTTGAGGGGTCGAGGGAGGACCGTACGGCGACGGCTGCTGCTGCTGAGACAGCCGGTGCTGGTAGTCTCGCTCCCGGTCGGCATTGTACCCTGCTGGAGGTGTGGGCTGCGGTCGTCGTGCGTCGATCGAGAGACCGTCCATCGACAACGACTGGCTCGGGCCTTGAGGCGGGAGCTGCTGCTGTTGCTGCTGCTGCTGGTACGACTGCTGCTGCTGCGCAGGAGGGGACAGCTTTTGCTCGCCAGAGTACGAGTGCGAGTGCGAATGCGAGTGAGAGCCGGAGTGCGAGTGCGAGTGAGAGGACGAGACGCGTCCGTTGCCGCCGCTGGGCGAGGCTGGCAATCGCTTTGAAGGGTCGGACGTCTTTGTCTTCTTGACGGCCTGCATCATCCCGATCAACGCGTTCGCGTTCTCCATCGTCATCCCGCAGAAGTTGGGCACTAGATGCGCGCACTCCTCGTGACACGTGATCGAGCACTCTGGAAGAGACAAGAAGCAGACGTCAGCATCCGTTGAACGCGGTACGGGAGCGAGAGTCGACTCACCAGTGCACTTTCTCGGGATCTTGCGACCGAGAGGGAGGAGGAAGCCGCAGTGGCAGCACCAGTTGGTGGTCATGTTGGAGTAGGGCTCGAACCGATGGGGGATGTTGTGGTTGATCTTGTCCTCGTCGTTCTCCTAAAAGATTACGGCGAGCACAGTCATAAGTCAGCTTCTACCGCTCGCGATATTGCAAGCCGAATGGTACATACCATCTCCGAGTTTGGCTTTGAGATGCACTTTGTGAGCACCTTTCGGTAGCAACCCTCGTGGCACATGTACCGACAGTCCTCGCACTGGTAGCCGTCTCCCGTCCTGAGCAGGTTGTTGCAAAGCGCGCAGAGGATGATCTGGAAGAACTGCCGCTTGATGAACTTGTGTCCGTTCATCTCGTGGACCTCGCCCTTGCGCTTCTTGACCGCACCCTGTCGGCCGAGTCCGCCGGCAGCGTCCAGGGGTCGACGGCGCACGTTCTCCTTGACTGTGAGGGAGAAAGGAGCGAGACGCCATCAGCGGGAGTAGATGTAATCTTCAGAGAGAAGAGATGGACGTACTGAAGTCGAGATGGAAGTTGACCGCTCCTTGCGGCTCGACGTTGAACCACCCATCGAGTCCGTCCGACGGTCCTCCGTGTCCCGACAAGCTCGGTCCTCCACCCATGAGCGCACCTCCCGGTCCACTCGACTTGAGCCCTCCGTGCTGGCCCAACGGCGCGTCCACGTCTCCGTTCCGCCTGCCTCCGCTGCTGCCGTCCTGACCTCGCACGGTCGCAGCCGTCACCCAGCCTGCTCCCTCACCGTCCATGCCCTCGACCTTCTGCCTCCTGAGCGCCTCGAGCAGGTCCGACACCTTGAGCCACATGACTCCGATGAGCACCCTCGGCGGGGGGTTCTTCTGTCCTCCCTGCTGGTCGTAGAAGGCAATCTCGACCTCGTCCGCCTTGTCCATCTCAATGTCAAAGTCCTGCATCCACCGGTCCGTCCGAGTCGGGTGCGAGATGTCCTTGACGTTGCCGTGAATCTTGAACTCTACGGTCGTCTCGTTAAAGTACTTTGACGACCGCGAGGACGGCAAGGGAGCGTGCTCGAGGTCGCGCGCGGCCTTGAGCGAGAGCGAGAGCCGACCGGAGATGGGCTTGCGCGCGACAGCCTCCTTGGACGGGTTCCTCAGATCTAAACAGAACGAGACAGAAACAGAAAGGACACAAGACAAGACCAGGGTCAGCTCTGTGTCGGTCCTCCGAGTTTAGCCGGGTCGTGCGACGTTGGCCCTCGCTTCCTTCCCTTGTCCTGCGAGCACGCGCGTCACCCGAAGAGAGTGCGAGAGGGTCACTCACCCTCGTCCTCTCCGTCCTCGTCCGTGAGGAGGTTGTTGTACTTTTTGAGAGCCTGCTTTAGGAGTTTTATCTTGTGGTTTGACTCTTGCTGGTCTGCGAGCAGCTTGGCCTTCTCGCGCTTGTCGTCCTTTGGGTTGGCCAGAGCACTCGCCATCTTCTCCCGTCCGTGCTTGAACTGGTCCTCGAGCTTGAGCTTGAACTCGATGCTGTTGAGCATATGAGAAATACGAGGGACCGACAGGGGAGTCTCGGCTCGGATGAGGTCTGCATGAAGGGCGAGGACGCGTAGCGGAGGGACAAGGAGGGGAGGAGAGCTCGTCAGCCGGGGGTCGGCCATGCTGGCTGCGAGCTCAGCCGATGGGGATGCAGAGTCGAGCCCGCTGGGGGTACCAGATCGGATCTAGACATCCCAGGTCCAGATCGTGACCCCTGCCGAGCTCGTGCGAGCGTGGACGCGAGAGGTCGTCGGCTGGGTTGCTGTCCGAGGGGCTCGTCTCCTCCTGAAGGCGGTGGTGGGGATGGATGGATGGACTGACCGAGCTGGTTTGTCCACTTCTTCTCGTCCACTTTGGGAGCTCCCATCCTCCTCCTCTTCTTCTTCTCGAGCTGGCCTCGCAGGAACTCGAGTCTCTCCTTTGACTGGTCGATCCCGAGCTCGGCCTGGCGGATGAGCGCGTTCGAGTCGGACCCTCCCTTGGACGATCTCCGCTGGGCGGCTGCCATCGCAACAGACCCCTGCAGCACCTGCTGCTCGATGATGATGAACCGCTCAGTGTCGAGGATCGAACGGTCCAGCTTGTCCATAGAGGCGGACTGCACAGACGGCAGAGAGAAGGAGGAGAGGTGAACGGGGAAGGAAGGTCAGCACACGTCCCCCCTCGCGCGATCTCCTCGCCTCGCACGGGATGAGCTCTGCACTGTAAGACGCTGGTAGACGCACCATGGCTGAGATGTGAGTGTCTCTGTCTCCGCTGTCGACGGGCGAACGAGAAACGGGGGGCGAGGGCGGGCTGGATCCGAAAGGGAAGGGAGCCGGCGAGGTCGTGTCGATGGTTGGACGCAACCTCGAACGACCCGACCCGACCGACAACGAGACGACTACCCAGAGCGCGTCAAAAGGCGATCCACCCGTGTTTCAAAGGTCAAATTTCTGCCTGGTTTGACCACAGCACTCCGAAGGATCAGTCCGCACAGTGTACCAGTGAGTAGTACTTCGCGGCGCAGTCGTGACCACCGCAGAGTGAGCAAGGCAGTGCGGAGGCGCCGTCACCACAGGTCACCGAGTTTGAGAGATCTTTGATACGATATGGAGACGGGAAGACAACGATAGACAAGATGGGAGATACAAGACAGATAAAAATAATAAAGATCGACTACATCCTCCATCTAGCGTGCGCTGGAAAACAATGCAGCGACCATCAGCAACGCGATGTACCAGACGACCAGAGCTGTTCCGCCAGACTCACCTGCTAGGCACTCCCCTCCTACACCCGCCTGAACTTGCGAACACCCCTAGCTTGGCTTCCCAGGCAAGGTCACCTCGCCTCTCGCCGCTTCGTCTCTTGCACGCTCCTCAGCCTGCACCTGTTCGTACACGTCCTTTCGGTAGCCGACTAAATCAGAGGAGATGGGAACGTCAGAACAGCTCCTTTCCGAAAGACGGAGTACAGGGTGGATACGACTCACCGACTTCGGCCCGGGCCCAGACAATCATCTGGTCGATGACAATCGTCCGAAGCAGAGGCTTTTCTCGCCCCTTCATCGTCAGGACCACGTCTTCCACAGGGCAGCCCATCCTCAGAGCCACGAGATCGTAAACTTCCTCGAGCGTGCTCATCTGTGGGAAGGAAAGAGAACCGCGTGTCAGTCTGGCCGGGCCGAACGACACGAGACAGAGAGCGCAGACCCACCCTGTCGACGTTGTTCAGCGTCGTCACGGTGATCTCGGCGCCATCCGCGAAGAGGATGACCTTGACCTCGAGATTAATCTCCAAAGGTGCATCGAACGTCCTCGCAACGCGTCGCCTCACGGGCGTGGTGGCGGCTTGCCGTGGCGGTGGTACGGCGAGGACTGGCTCTTTGGTTGGCGCGGTCTTGGGCGCTGGCGGAAGAGAGCGGCGAGGAGATGCCTTCGAAGCTGGTTTCGTCGCTCTCGGCGGAGATCCCTCGAGAACGTTGACGGCTACCGGTGCGAGCGGCTCCCTTTCCTTCGAAATCACTTCCGGCTTCGGTTCTGGCTCAGGCTCTGGCTGTGGCTCCGGTTCGTCCCACGACCGGTCCAACGCTGTCGCGAGAGAAGTCATCTCCTTCAGGTGCGCTTTGAGCTTGGCGACCTTAGCTTCCGGCCGCAGCGTCGAGTAGATCGCCCAGTAGGCGCCGTCGTACGGAATCAGAAGCGAGTCCATCTCCTCGGTGTGCGCGGTCTGTTTGGACAGAGGGTCGTCGAAAAGGCATGTCAATTCGAGCGCGCCTTGCAGACGGTGTCTAACAAGTTCTGACTGACGTCCGCCTTCTTGGACTCCGCCCTAGCCTTCTCCAGCTGTGACAAGAACGAGGGCCGATCAGCCAGTCAGCCCGCTGGCGCGAATGGAAGACGGAAAGACGGTAGAGTTGTCGGAAGCACCTGCTTCTCGAGCGCAATCTTGTCCTTGAAGAAGCCCTCTGTTCTCTCCATCTCCTTCTCCCAGTGTTTGTTCATCCGAACGTGGTACTCGAGCGAAGCCATCGCCGGACCGTACGGGCGCATCTCGCGACGGATCCGCCGGCTGATGACCGCCTGCTCGATGGGAGGAGCATGAGACGTCAGCGAGAAGAGATGTGAGAATTGGCCGCGATGACGAACGCACCTCTTGGAACTCTGTGAACGGCGGCATCTCGCAGAATGGCATCTGATCCGCCTCCTGAATTGGTGTGCTGCTGGAGCGCGAGCCGGCGATAGCTTGCAGGTCGGCAAGGCTGGCACCTAGACGAGAGATTGCCAGATCTTTACGAGTGATCTCGGCGTCCTTTGCACGGTCCGTCGCCTTGAGTCGCTTGATTTCGGCCTTGCTGTCGCGCAGGTCAGAGTGGACGCTCTCGAGTTGCATCTCTAGGTCGACAATCTGGTCCGCCTGCACAAGGTACATCAAAGAACTGTCAGCACGAACACTGAACAGGGAAGAGGGTGGGACAAGGCGACGAACGGGATGTGCGTGGGTGGACTTGATCCGCTTCGGGGCAGGCGAGTGACCATCCTCTTCGTCCGAAGAGTCGTCCATCGACGAGTCATCAGACGAGTCGATCGAGCGGGAACGCTTGAGCGGATTGATAGCAGTCGGCTGAGGACGAGCGAGTGGGGGTGCTGTACGATGGCTGCTGGATATACGACCGACGAGTTGGAGATCATCGTTGATGGCCCGACCGAGTAGCTTCTGGACAAGACGAGCGTCAGCACAGTCGACAAAGTCGCAGAGGTGACGATGCAAGACTGACCTCGAGCTGTCTGGTGACGTCTGCACAGACATCGTCGCCTACTCCATTGCCCGAACGAGACGCGTTCCGGCGTGCCTTCGCTGCCTTTTCGGCGGCTTCACGCTTGTCTTGAAACGTTTGGACCAGCAAGTCCTGCGAGCGAGGAAGAGTCCGAATTCAGCTATGAGCTCGACGCAGGCTCGGACAGTCTCGCACGACAGGACTGACGGGTATGTGCTTGTCGCACCATGCACGACGAGAGTATGGAGCACGGTCCGGCAGCACCGTCGGACCTTCACTCGCCATACTCTCGAGCCACCCCCGGTCTCTCGCACAGGTCACGTGGAACGGGACGCAGCACTTTTGCTCGGCGCACTGGATGGGCGCTCCGCCGTGCACCTTGCAGATGGCACACTTTCCTTTCTGCTCGGTCCAAAAGAGGACTCGGTTAGCCAAGAGAGCGTGCGCCGCAATATCTCAGACATAGATTGTCACTGACGATCTTTGCTCTGACCTGGAGGGCGCGCTCTGTCCCGATGACTGGCTCTCTAGTCGTGTCGTTGTCGAATGCCGTCTCGGGCACGAACTCGGCGCACAGAACATGTGCCCAGTCGCCTCGATCAGTCTTCTTGAACGCGCCGCCGAGTGACCGCAGGCAGAACACGCACTCCTGCACGAGACAATGTCGGCAGATGTATCAGCTCCGACCCAGAAGAGAGGCAGCCAAAACTCGCACACTCACGACGGTCTTCTTCGGGGACAGCTCGCATTTCTTGCAGAACCACTGATCATCTGGGATCGTCGGTACGCCGTAGCATGCTGTACAAGATCGACTTCCGGTCAGCGATCTGTAAGCAGCGACAGCTGAGAGCTGGGCCTGCAGTGGACGTACATTGATGCACAGCCATGTCGCATCCGTCGCAGAACACGATGTTGTCCGTGGTGTCGTCCAGAGGATCGTCACAGACCACACACGGAGGGTCATCCGGTTCCTCTTGAGGTTTCGGGGTCAGAGCCGCTCTCTGAGGGCCATAGGAGAGAGGATGGTCAGGTCGGCTCTGGGCGGATCGGGCTGGCGGAGATGAGCGAACGACTGATTGAGGTGACAAGAAAAGCACGTACGATGTTGGCGCACTCTCTTGTGATCATGTCGAGGATGATGGTGAGCTCCTTCTGGGTCAGCACCCGGGCGGGACACATGTCGGTCGTGTCCGGCGGGCCTGAAGGACAGAACGGACGGAGGACGCGCGTGATCAGCTCAAGCGCGATATGATGAGGGCATGGATCTCACAGGGCTTACTTGATGTTGATGACGGGGTCGAGACAGTCGGAGCGATCGAGTGAGTGGGCTTGAGGTCTGGGAGGGACAAACGGTCGGGCGTCAGCCGAAAGTCCGAGGTCAACCTCGCGAGAGACCAGGCGGCGATGCGAGCCGTGGCCGCCCCCAGATGCATCTTCGCTGGACTGTGTGACGCATGCGAGCCTGGTTGTGACTTGAGAAAGACGCAGGCTTGGCCAGCATGCGCGACAGACGGGGCGGTCGTAGCTCGTCCTACGTGCTCAGGGTGAGCTCGCTCCCTCCGAGCGATGGCTTCCTTCTCCTCTCCCTTGGCTCCGCTTCCTCCTTACAGCACCAACTGTCCAAGGATAGGTCCACCACGAGTCAAAGACCGATGTTCACTCACCTGGTACGCTCCTTGAGGCTGTCGTCTTTGAGGAGGAGGCGATCCCGTCCCCTCCGCTCGAGTTGCGGCCGGCCGACATCCGCTCGCCCCCAAGGCGGCTGAACGAGCTTGCTTTGGCCGAGCTCGACGACGGCTTCGCTGCCGGCTTGTCCATCTCGCACGGTGGGCGAGAGCTGGGTTCCGAGACTAGAAAAACAAGAGAGAGAGAGAGGGCGCGGGCGAGGTCGGTGTTGACGATCCGGGAAGCGACGCGAGCTCGCGAGCTCATCCAGGCTCCCTTCTGCTTGCCGACGTCGACCCTCCCTCTCAGGCATGCGGCCTCACCACGAGCTAGCCAACTTGCTCAAGATCACGGATGAGCCCGGCGGGTGCAACGATCAACCTCTCACGACCGAAGAGCTAAAGAACCTCGCCGCCTTTGTTCGTACCTCCCTGGACGAGCAATCTCTCTCATGCCGCCCAGAGCTTACTTTGCCTTGCTCCTGGTCTGTCCAGAACAATGCCCTCCCTTCCCGGATAAAGTCGGACCTCAGGCTTAGTAATCCTAACCTGACTTTCTGGGTGAGCGTCCTTTTCACGTCCCCTCATGGCCCCGACGCAGCTGATCGAGATGTATCCTGGTGTTCAACACTAGACAACATTCGCCGCGTCATATCTTCCGCAGGTTCTCGGGACATGGAGCGCGTATCCGTTCAGCCATGGTCTGGGTGTGCCTAAAGACGTCCTGCACGACAACTGGACCATGTGGATGGGCTGGCTGCTGGAGTCCGTCCAGTTCAACCGGTTTGTGCGTGAGCTGCCAGAGGAAGCGATCCGACTCGAGCGGACGCTGCTCAACGGGATATCAAGGTTCCCGATTCCAGAGTTGGAGGCGAGTCTCGAACTTGCACCAACCTGTTCATCCACCGGACGCTGATACGCGTCTTCGTCTCCGCCGCTTTCAGAGCGCGATGCGCATCCCAGAGATGCACATCCGTGGAATTACCATCGTGCTTAACGTCCGAGGGGCCATAGAGCTCTACTGGACCGTACAAGATCACCTTCGAGCGTATCTCCCGGTACCCATCCCTCCACTCGCCAAGCAGACGCGGCGTCGACTGAAAGAGCTTCTCCCGGTGCTCCTCAGGCTGGAGAAGTGTTCATCGATGCCGGTTCAGGTCGGCGACACTCTCGAGCGGTTCCTCGACCTCTACTGTGGACGGGAAGATTCCGACCTGGACGCTGCAAAATACCATCGATGGCTTGCATGCGAGACTATCGTCGATCAGCAGACCGGGCTTCTCGATGCAGACGCTGCCTCATTGGAGGCAGTAGAGGACTGCAGTAGAAGGATGAACCCGACTGGGATGTTAGCCTGCTCCAAAGTGAGTCATTGCCGTTGAGACGGGGTGTCACATCCAACGCTGACGCCTTGCTTCCAGTGTGGCGCTGTCCGCTATTGCTCCGCCGCCCATCAAGCCGCCCATTGGCCGATCCACAAACTCGTCTGCATCCGCCCGCGATGGTGATCTGCTCTTTTGCTCGTCGTCAAGCAGCCGATATTCCCCGTGTCTTCTTTCTCTCTATACGTTTATATTTCGCTAGACCTCTGTCCGTGTCAGGTATAGATCCTTGACGCCCACTTCCGCTTTGAAACACTCTTTGAACAAGCGCATCAAAGATCGAGAAAACTAAAGCTGAACTACCTAGACACCATCCCCACCCCGCTTAGGTGATGACGGTGGGCTCCTTCCTTCCGGTGAACTCGACCAGCTTGGACAAGCTGAGCGCGACCTCGATGAGCGGCTTGAGTCCCTCCTGGGTGTCCCTCTCGTACTCTCCCTCCTCCTTCGAGTACTTCTCCACGTACAGCCTCACCGTCGCGCCCGAAGATCCGGTTCCAGACAGTCGGAACACGATCCTCGATCCGTCCTTGAAGCGGACGTACAGACCCTGGTTCTTTGAGACGGAGCCGTCGATCGGGTCGGTGTAGGCAAAGTCGTCGGCCTCGGCGACCTCGAAGGTGGTGTCCGAGGTGGTCGCCTTGAGCGACGAGCCGACGAAAGAGGACGACTCAAACGTCGAACGCAGGTTGGAGACGAGCTTCTCGGCTCCGGCCGACTCAACCTCCTCGTAGTCGTATCTGCGAGCGAGAAGTAGATAGCATTGAGTCCTCTGAGAAGGGAGAGAGAGCGAGAGAGAAGAGGACGACTCACCGAGAGAAGAACGATCGTCCGTACTTCTTGTAGAAGTCGAGCTGGATCTCCTTGATGCCCGCTCCGGGGATCTTCTCCTGCGCGGCAGCGATGATCTGCAGCCAGGCGACGACGGCCCAGAGACCGTCCTTCTCTCGGATGTGGTCTGATCCGGTTCCGAACGACTCCTCTCCGCAGATCGACAGTCGGCCGGCATCCATGAGGTTTCCAAAGAACTTCCATCCAGTGGGGACCTCGAAGACCTCGAGTCCCTTTGCCTTTGCGACGAGGTCGATGGCTCCCGAGGTGGGCATTGACCTGGCGAGTCCCTTGACGCCTCCCTTCTGGAAGTACGGGATCGACTCGGCCCAGTCGGCGATGATGGCCACAGAGTCCGACGGAGTCACAAACGCGCCGGCTCCGTAGATCATGTTTCGGTCACCGTCTCCGTCCGAGGCGGCTCCGAACGAGATCTGCTCCTTCTCGACTCGGGCGACGAGGTCGTGGGCGTAGGTGAGGTTGGGGTCCGGGTGGGAGCCTCCAAAGTCGGGCAGCGGCACGCAGTTCTGGATGGACGACTCTCCGAGGCCGAGCGTCTCGACGAAAATGGCCCGTCCGTACGGTCCGGTGACTCCGTTCAGGCCGTCAAACAGGACGGTCGGCTTCTTATGTCCGTCGGTCGGCTCGGCGTGGAGGTACTTCTTGATGAGCTCAAAGTCAAAGATCGAGTGCAGCAGCGACATGTAGTCGGCCACAGAGTCAATGACCTCAATCTCGACAGACCCAGCCTTGGTGGATCCAATCTTCTTGAGGTCAATCTGCAGAAGACCGGCGAGAGGAAGGACGTCAGTCAGGCAAGGGCGACGGGAGAGCCGACGAGCGCACGCACCTCGGGCACGTTGACGGTTTTGTACGACGAGATGGTCTTGGTGATCTCGTAGATCTTCTCGGTGATGTTCTCGGGAGCGGGTCCTCTGCGAAAGTCAAGCGAGACGTGGTCAGCAGGAGCTCTGGCGCGTCTCTGTCTCGACTTCGGGTGGACTGACCCGTTCTCGCAGTTGTACTTGATCCCAAAGTCGTTCTCGGGTCCTCCCGGGTTGTGGGACGCGGTGAGGAGGATACCTCCGTCAGCCTTGTAGGACCTGATGACGTGCGAGACGGCCGGGGTCGAGAGGATCGAGTCGTGTCCGATGATGAGCTTCTTGACCTCGTTTCCGGCAGCCAGTCGCACAATCGTCTGCACAGTCTCGCGAGCAAAGAATCGACCGTCTCCTCCGACGACGAGCGTCTTGCCGGCAGGTCCTCCAGGGATGGCAGACAGAGTAGCCTGGATGAAGTTCTCGGTGTAGTGCTGCAGGGCGAGAAGCGGGGGCGGGGCAAGGGGACCGAGGTCAGCTTCACGCAAGACAGGACAGAGACGCGACACGACAGGTCCGGCGCAAAGACGGGTTGGATGGAACACAAAGTCCACCCGTGTACTGTAGGCACGTGCGCTGACGTGACGGGAGCTGGCACCCTGGTTGAGCGGCTAGGGGAGCCTAGACAGGAGCGAGCGGACGAGATGTGGGGAGGGGGAACCGTGCTTGCTCGTTCCAGCTCCCGCGGTGGTATGTGAGCTCCCGAAAAGGCGTGCAACCCCAAGGGACAGGCAAATAGCTTCTAGGAGTGCGTTCCTGGGTACGTCGAGGCGTTCCCAGGCCGAGGAGCCAACCGACCGGGGAGAGATGGCGAGGAAGCTGATCCCAAGCTCTCCTCCTTGCTCGCTCCATCTCCAGAACATCCCCAGCCAGTCGCCCACCTCGACAGTCGGAAACGGCCACCACAATGAGGAGAAAGGTTGTACGTACCTCCTGCTGGAAGACCTTGACCTTCTTTCGGAGACCCGAGGTTCCGGGTCGCATGCCCTCAAAGGGCTTGACAGAGATGGTCTCGATGGAACTGAACAGATGCACGACAAGAGGACCAGGCCGTCAGTATCTTGCAGGCAAAGGCATAGACCCTACAGTGGTGCGTCGGCTGGGCCACTTACGCGGACATTGTAGGGGAGAGGGGGGAGTGAGGGGTGGGGTGAACGAACAGACAGCGCCGGCGGAAGCGGGTCGAGCCTGGCGGGTCGGAGTTTGAAACTCGCTAGTGACGACACCGACCTCGCCGTCAGTAACGCACATGTAGGCACAGACTCGACGAAGGGGAATCAAGTGCTGCAGAACATATATATCGATGAGACCACTCCTGAGGAAGACTGGCGGGACGGCGAAGTCGCTCGGCCTAGGCTGGAGGGTAGAGAATGCGTGAGCTCGCTCATCCGATCCGGAACCGCCTGTCTGCCTCTCACCATCCACTCCCCTCCTCATCCCAGCATCCTCACCATGGCTCCGAAACGATCCTCCTCCGCGTCTGCGTCCACGTCCAAGTCTTCCTCTGCTGCCAAGAAGAGCAAGAAGGCGTCCAGTCTTCAGCAGGTCGGTTCACTAGCCCCTCTTGTTCGCCACAGCTCGACCCCGCCCTGACCTTCTCCTCCTCCTCGTTTCTCCTGTTCTCCGGCTCTTCTGGTGTCGTAGTCTACGCTCTCGTTCTCTCGAGGCAAGGGCGCTACGACTGGCCCGTCTTCGTCCAAGTCCAAGAAGGCTGTGTCCTCGACCAAGCCGACCTCGACCCAGGCAAGCATCGACCTGAGCTCGGATGACGACGACGAGCTCGAGCTCGCAGAGCATCCCTCTCAGGTTGAGCACGCAGACGTCCACGTCGAGGAGGCCGCGCCCGAGCCCAAGATTGAGCTCAAGGAGCTCGACCCAAAGAGCAGGCAGTGGGACAGGTGAGCTCGGCCTCTTCTCAGGCAGGCTGGCTGGCGGGGCTCAGGCGGACAAGGAGGGGCTCGGCTCAGGGTGGGATCGTGCGAGCGAGAGGGCTGACAGGCAGCCGCTCATTGCTTTCTCAGTGGATACAACGTGGCGAAGAAGATGATGGGTGCCGTCGAACCTAGTGAGCCGCTCTTCGTCTCAACTTCGGGCTGAGCAGGGCAAGACGAGGCTGGGTACATGCGGCTTCGCCCGTCGCCCCAGGTCTCCTTGACTTTTGGGCCACGTCTTTGGGCCCTTTTGCTGATGATCACTACTTCGCTCTCGTGTACTCCAGTCCACGCTGATGACCACTCCAAGGTGGACACCATCCTTCGCATCTTTGACCTCGACTTCCGTGAGTGACCTCGCTTCGCCTCATGTTTCGAAGCTGGGGCCTAACATGACCTGACCTGACGATATGTTTCGTCCCTCTTCGTACATTCAGGATTCGGTCCCTGCACCTCCATCTCTCGACTCGACCGCTGGAACCGAGCAGAGCGACTTGGCCTCGAGCCTCCCGCCCATGTACGTCCGTTCATCTGGGAGTCCTGTTTGACCGCATCCCTGACCTTCGTCTCTTGTCGCCATGCTCCTTGACAGGTCAAGGAAATCCTGACTACCAAGCAGGCATCGTCCGAGCAGAGGCTGAGAGAGAGCGTGCTGTACGGTGCCATCTAGGTCGTCGGCTTCGCTTGCTCTCGTCTGCCTTTCCCTTCTCCAACCCACGTCTCTTCTTTCGCTTCTGATCCTTTGCCACTTTGGCCATCTCGTTATCCCCAGCTGTTTTACTAGCCCTCCATCTTCGTTCTCAATTTGTTGTAACCCCCTCTCGTTGCTCGCGACGCGTCCCCTTTCTCCCTTCGTCGGGTCGCCGATGCCATGCCCTTTTGACGCGATGTTGATGTCTACGCACCCTTGGCAGTGATCTTCTGCCTGGTGCGAGGACTAAAGTCCATTGCCAGCTCTCCCGACGTCGTGCCTGAGATTATGTCTAGTACATTCCTGTAGCGAGGCTGCCTTCACTCTGGCAGCCGCTGAGAGCGCAGTCTATGACGATCGGGCCGCCTCGCGCTCGAGGCCCTCGAACCGTTGTGGTTCGACGAGCTTGACTTTGGGTCCTGCTGCAACCACCGACTCTGGCTCCTTCTTGGACTCTCTTTCTTTCCCGGCTTCTGACGACCTTCTCGGCTAGAGTAGTGGCACGATGGCCACGATCCAGGACCGGACGTACTCTGAGTGAGTGCTTGCTGCTCGTTGAGCTCGAGCTCCCCATTGATCGTTTAACCCCGGTTCATTGGAGCTCACCCTCGCCCGTTCACACCTTACCCTGCTTTCCTTGCCTCGCCTCGTCCGTTTCGGCTGCAGCGAATACTCGGGTCTCCTCTCCAACATCTACGTCAGCGTAGCCGTCGCTGGTGAGTCCTCTCTCGTCTCCCAGGCCTCTCTTGGCGGGCATGAGCGTGAGCTCGCGCTCAGACTGACGCTCCCTCCCCTCTCCCCCCTCTGTCCAGGTGTATGCTCGATAGGATACGAGGCGTTCCGTCACATTCGTCGCCGGAGAGGAGATCCGCGCAAGGCCAAGCAGCCTAGGGACGACTCTAGCAGGGAGAGCTGGGAGTTTGGGTACCTGTACAGCGGGAGGAGCTGGTCGAGGTCAGTCCTCTCGTCGTCCGAGCTCGAGCGAGAGGGGAAGGCGGTCCAAGCGCTCGAGAGGAGCTCCTGTCGCCCGGCCAGGCTTTCTATTCTTGCTCACACGACCTGGTTCTTGGTCTTGACAGGACGCCTTCCCCTATGCAGAGCAAGTGGCCGTTTGGCTGGGCCTGGTCGGCGGTCTGGTTCCCCGAACAGGACATGCCCGCCAGAGTCGGCGTGGACGCAACGGTGCACGTCAGATACCTCAGAGCATGCTGTTAGTATCCACCTGTCCTCCAGTCGTCCCTCCAGGATTGACGCTTTGTCTGGCTTTGTCTCTGCAGTCTACTACGTGCTCCTGCATACGCTCACGACGCTGCCGATCCTGCTCCCGATCCACATCCACTACTCGCCCGACAACATCTCGCGCACGAGCATGCTCAAGGCCAGTCTGAGTAGTCTGATCCTCACCCAGGCAGGCAAGCGCTATCTGCCGGTCCACTTTGTGATCCTGCTCTACCTGATGACCACCTGGGTCGCCATGCTCGTCTGGTTCGCCTGGGGGAGCGTGCGATGTGAGTCCATCCTGCTTTCGGTGCCGTCCTCGAGTAGCAAGCTGACGGCTTCTTTCTTTTGTAGATCGTCGTTCGGCCTTGCATCACACGTTCGACCTGGCGATGAAGGCTGCGGCTATCACTCCAAACCCAACCTCGGCATCTCCGACTTCTCAGCCTCTTCTCCTCCCTCCGATACCCCATCACTCGTCCAACCTCCTCCCCAACAAGCCAAGGCCCGTGAACGATGCCGACCACGACCCGTACGCTCCATCGCGCCATCACCCTCTCGACTACGACGAGGATGACGGGCCTCAGCCGGCCACCAACCTGACCTCCTCGACCTCGAACGCGCACACCATCTACACGCCTGACCAGAAGCCCATCACCAACGAGGGTCCTCGCGGGTGGCGCCAACGGTCTGTCCAGGTGACCAACATCCCTCCCGGCATGCGGTCCGAGGAGACGTTGCGGGCCTACTTTGAGGACGGCTGCAACCGGTACGGCATCCTCGGCGACAAGAAGCATTCTGGCCAGGAGCTCATCGGCGGCACGACCGGTGCTGGCGCATGCACGGTCGTCGAGGACGAGGAGGACGCCGAGGAGCCGTTCATCACCGAGATTGTCGTCGTCCGGCGGATGCTCGAGCTCGAGAAGCTGAGGGAGAGGAGGATGGATGTGCTCAAGAGGCTGGAGGTGGCGCATATGGTGCTCGTCACCAAGGTGATGGCTGCGGTCAAGAGAGAGGGGGCGAGGCAGCAGGAGGAGGCCTGGCTGGCGAATGGCGGACGAAGGGGCGTGATGGGAACGGTGGAGAAGCTCGTCGGTCGCACGCAGAGCTATCGTGCGGAGCGAGATGACGGAGGAGAGGGGCTCGCCGTTGGAGATCTGGAGAAGGGCAAGGGGAAGGGTGATGAGCCGAGGAGGATTCTCACGTCCTCGTCGGAGAAGCCTGGGCGGGAGTCGAAGGAGGTACCTCGGCGAGCAGAGACCGGAGGCAGTCGGAGTGGCGCAAAGCACGAGGACTGGAGACACCTCGACGTCAACGAGATGACCAAGCGGGAGAAGAGGGCCCTCCTCTTCACGGCGCTCGGCCGCTTCCTCGACGAGACAAAGGTCGACCCAAACGTGACCGACAACCGGACTATCTGGGAGGTCCTCCACGCTTTGCCCCGAGCTCTTCTCGACCCATACCAACCCCTCACCCATCTCACCTCCTTTTTCCGAAACCAAAACGCCCCTCTGATTGACTACCTGTCGGCCAAGCTTAATCTGCTCACCTCGCTCATCGAGGAACAGACATCCCGTCCGGTCTCTTCGTTCGCGCCTTCGTCGACGGCCTTCGTCACCTTCCGAAACCCAAAGATCGCGCGGCTCGTGCAGAAGAGGATGGAGAGTCATCCGAGAAAGAGACTCGCGTGCGATGTCAAGTGAGTGCTCTCGCAGCTCTCCTTGGACATCGCAGAGCCTGAGAGCTGATCCTCGTTTCTTCTGTAGCCCTGCACCTGACTTCCGGGACTTGGACTGGGTCCGGCTGATGCGCAACACCTACCGGACCGAGTTTGTCCGGTCTTGGGTCGTCGCTCTGGGAGTGTGGGCCTTTACCGTCATCTGGATCA
The DNA here is from genome assembly GCA_036245725.1 of Mrakia hoshinonis. NCBI lineage: Eukaryota > Fungi > Basidiomycota > Tremellomycetes > Cystofilobasidiales > Mrakiaceae > Mrakia > Mrakia hoshinonis. Next base: position 99,491 of record BTPH01000096.1, read on the forward strand.
TTCCCATCACCTTTTTCGTCACTCTTACATCGGTCAGTCCTCCTAATTCATCTGTCTGACTCGATCGACCGCTGACGCTTCTCCCTTGTCTCCGCTCCAGATCACCAACATCGCCTCCATCATCCCCGCCCTCGAGTCGTACCTCAAGAGCCATCCCGCCACCGCACGGACGTTGACCAACCTCATCCCGACTCTGCTGGTCTCGATCCTAACGCTTCTCATTCCACTCATCCTGCTCATCATCTCGAAGGTTCGTCTTTTGCCCCTTTTGCGCTCTCTGCACCGATCATCTCGTTCGCTGACTTCGTTGTCGCCCTTGGTCCCGAGCAGCAAGCCGAGACGATCACGACAAAGTCGGAGCTGCACAATGTGATCGGCAACCGGTTCTATCGGTTCCTGATCTGCAACGTTGTCGTCTTCTTCTGCGTCGGAGTGACGGCGCTCCAGTCGTTCATCGTCTCGTTCCGGGACACGCTCTCAATCAAGCTGCTCGAGGTTGTCGCGTCTAGTTTCCCGCAGGCTGCTCCGGTAAGTCGTCGGTCGGCTCTTCATTTCATGGGCAGCGAGCTGACTCATCCGTTCTTCTCTCTCGTAGTTCTACGCCGGTTGGGTCAGTCGTCACCTCTGCGTCTTTTCCTGGAGGACAAGTAGGCTGACCGCTCCATCTCTTGCTCTCTGAACAGCTCATCCTCCAGACGAGTTTGACGTCTGGCTTCGAGAACTTTATGTTCGGTCTGCCGCTGCTGTTCTACCTCGGGATCCGCGCGTCAAAGGTGCCAAGACAGCGAGACCAAGGGCTCGAGCCGAGGTTTTGGTGAGTCTCTCTTCCCTGCGATGCAGCTCGTCGCGATGACTGACGTCCTTTGACTTCTCGCCCGCAGGAACTACTTCTACTGGTGTCCTGTTCACACAGTCACCCTGTACGTCTGGCTGAACCCAGGGGCCGTCGACGAGCTGTGTCACTGACCTTCGCCACGTCCGCTTTGTGTTCAGCGGTATCATCGTTCTCTTCGCTGGTACGCTTCGACTTCCAAACGATGCCGCGAGTCGACGTACCAGGATGGCTGACCTTGCATCTCAATCCTGCTTCCTCAGTGCTCAACCCGCTCGTCATCCCCTTCGGCCTCGTCTACTTCTGCGCGGCTTATCGTACGTCCGTTGGTCTGATCTGCGACGTCTGCTTGGCGCTGATCTGTTCTGCCCGGCTTCACTTTCTTCAGCCGTGTTCAAGAACCAGCTGCTTCACGTTTACCAGCATCAATACGAGACCCAGGGAACGCGAGTCACCATCCGGTTTCTCCGATACACGCTGGATGGACACTGCCGTGAGTCTTAGGATCTACCTTCTCAGGTACAATGGCGAGTACTGACGATCTTTCCCGTGCTCGTTATTCTCCAGTTGCCCAGATCGTCTTCCTCGCGATGATGGTCATCCTCAAGGAGAAGGCTCTCATCGGCCTCACTGTTGTCCTGATCGTTTGCACACTCGTCACCAAGATCATGTGAGTCTCGCTGTACATTCCTATTTCGTGGTCCATGCTGACCTGTCGGTTGTCTTTTCTCTCTTTCCAGCCTGACTCGAGCGGTCAAGAGTCGCTTTGCCGCCCTCGCCCTCGAGGAGTCCGACGGTCTCTACGCCATCTCGCGCGGTCGAGCTCCAGCCCTCCGCCGCTCTCCTTCACAGGTCCGCGACATGCAAGACGAACGCACTCCCGAGCCCGAACCCGAACCCGCCTCCTCCGATGGCCATGGCGCACCCGAGATCGCCCAACCTGCACCTGCCGCCTCATCCTCGCTCGGTCGCTTTGCCACCTGGCGTGCTCGCGCAGGCGAAGGCTTCCACCCTCGCGGCTTTGGCTACGGCGCCGTCCCTCGTCGACGCGACTCGGTCAGCCTGCTTCCTCTTCGTCGGAAGCCTGTCCCAAAGTACGACGCCGAGACAAACTCGCTCGCTTCGTCGTCGTCGCCGTTCATCTCTGTCCCGTCAAGGTTGATTGCGCCTCTGCTGGCGCGGTTTGATCAGCGGTGGGAGAAGAGTGCGGTCAACCTGCACGATCCGGAGGAGCCGAGGAGCCCGGTCGATGAGCGGGGAAGTGAGTTGCCGGAGCCGATCGAGGAGCACCCGCAGGGTGTGACCGAGGGAGGAGACGAGAAGGAGGGGGGAGCGGGAGAGCTGATGTTGGTGAAGGAGCTGCCGCTTGTGCAGGCGAGGAAGCCGCCGATGGCTTGGGACGACACGCCGCATGATGGAAGGCGGTATGGGTTCCAGCCGTAAGTGACGTGCCGATCCCTGCCGGTTTCACATCTTCTGAAAGCTGACTTCTACATCTCCTGTTCCTCAGTGCCTACGTCGATCCTCTTCCGATGGCGCTTTGGCTGCCTCGACACCCGCTGCGGACACTAGATCTCGAGGACACCGTCGAACGTGAGTAATCTCGCTTCTTTCTCTCGCGAAGCTCACCGACCTCGGCTGACCTATCTTCGGTCTTTTGCGCTAGTCTCACGCTCTCTCGAGACCTCCCTCGGAGGTTCTGGCCGGATCGGATCCTGGGGTGCGCAAGACGAGTGCGACTCGCTGCTCGAGGACGACGGCGTGATCGTCGACGACTACCTTACCGCCGGAGAGCGCATGCACACCGAGCCTGAGTCCGACATCACCCTCGGAGTCGTACTGCGAGACAGTCCGACAGAGATGGCTCGCTCGCCGAGCAACGCATCCCGAGCGTCGCCGAGGATCTCGCCGGGGCTGAACAGGAACAACTCGCGGGCCTCGAGTGGAGGATCTCTCGCCAGACATCCAAGGCTGAACGGCACAGAGCGGATCAACCTCGCTCCGCTCATGGCAGATCCAGAGTCTGGATCCGACAACCACGACGATACACCCTCGCCCACTTTGCGTCTACCTCCCTCTTCCTCGGCTCCGGCCCAGTCATCTTCCATCCCACCCTCGCCCAACCGTTTGTCGAACCAACAACAACAGCAAGCCACCCTCGGACGCTCGAGGACCTCCATCCTCGCCCGTCCTCGTCCTGCCGGACCCCGTCAGGTCGGTGGCGCGCCCGCCTCTTCTCCCCAACGACACGTCTCCATCGCCGAGTCTCTCACGCAACCCTCGCACCGAGACCGCATGGCCTCCGTCTTCCGCTCTCCTTCCTCACGGCACGCATCCAACTCCCTCTCTCCTCCTCTCGAGGACGGCGGCGAGAGCGGTCGTGCAGCAGGTGGCAGGGGACGAAGCAACAGTGCGGTGTCTGTCTCTGCGGCGGACGCGTTGATGGAGGAGATCCTCAAGGAGGAGAGGGAGGCTCGGAGTCGAGAGAGGAAGGCGGAGAGGGACATCACGGAGAAGGAAGGGTCGAGATTGGCGAGGGGTGGGTCGGTGATGAAGAAGTTGGGCTTCGCGGGGAGTCGGAAGGGGTCAGAGGGGTGGGGCGGGAGGAGGTGGAAGGATGTGGTCATGTGAGGAGGAGGATGTTTTTACGATACGAACACTTTACGTTACGAACTCGCTGCATAGTATCTCTTTCTCCATTGATGTTCTCGATGTCTGCTGTTTTGCTCGAGCTTTTCCTCTATCTTCCGTCGTTACGCGTCCATGTCATAAAATTGTCAAGATTGTGATCCTGCCCCTCTAGTCTCGCCGGCGATGATCTCGAGTCGTCCGACGGCAAAGGTAAAGGAGAAAGAAACCTAAGGGGACCTCGACCGGACGTCCCACCCGGCAGGAGGAGACCGACGCCCGGACTCGACCTCTCGCCTTCCACCACTCACCCACCCAGACAACATACAGGAATGGCCCCTCTGACTCTGACGATCGCAAGCCTACTTCTCATGATCATCTGCGACGACAAGCCGAGCTGACCGGCTTCTTTCCACCTACCAGGTCCGCCACGGCGAGAGCACCGTGAGTTGAGCTCACTTCGTCCGATGCGCTTCAGGCGTGCACTCGACGCACGTCTCGTCCCTGAACGAGAACAGCGATCGTCAGGCTATGCCAGACGGTCGTCTACTCTCCTGTGGGAGTCTCGATGTGTGTGAAGCTAGCCAGAAGGGACGACGGCGATGGGGTCATGTCGTCGGCGGAGTTGGGCGGAAGCCAGCCGATCAGCTCGAGTGTTGTAGGAGGTTCGAGCGTCCGCCAGGGGTAGTTGCTTCTGGGCAAAGCAAAGGCTGGATGTGCCAGAGGGGCGTCATACTTGCAGTGGTTTGAGAATGAGCCCGTTGGGCGGGACCTGGACGGTCCTGGGACGAGTAGGACGGTGGACGGGGTCGTGTTGAGCTCGGCTCGTCCGAGTCATGCTGCATCTCTTGAACTGACGCCCTGTCGTGTCTCGCGCTGTGAGCATACAGGACAACATCGTCAGTACACTGAGATACATCTCGGTCTGATCTTCCCACGTTCTGATCATGACTCTTCGCTTTGCTCCTTATACAGCGAAACGTGTGGGGTGGATGGTCGGTCTGCTCGCCCCCTTAGTCCATCGCCGACCGAGTCGTACTGACGCGTCCGCCTCTTCTCGCTCGCAGCAAGGACGCCGCTCTGACGAATCACGGAATGAACCAGGCCAAGGCTGTGGGAGCCTACTTTGCCGATACGCCCATCAACGCCGTCTACGCGTCTCCACTCGTCAGTCGCACGGCCCTTACTGATCGTCTGTTCTCGCAATCTAGAAGACTGACGCTCTCGCTCTCGACTTTGCAGCTCCGAGCTCGCTGGACAGGCGAGCAGATCCAGAAGCAGAACAAGTCGGAGCCGCCGATCACGTTCTCGCCGCTGTTGCAGGAGCAGTACGTCCTCGTCCGCGTCTCACTCGGTCGCGAGAGGACGAGAGCTGACCAATTTCAGCTTATCGTGTCGACAGGAACTTTGGTGTCATGGAGGGCGTCTCGTGGGACAACGGGAAGGGCTTTGTTCGTGAGCACAGGCGCGACTTTGCGTTTCCAGAGGGAGAGACGCTCATCGACGTGGGAAGGCGAGCAGACGAGTGAGTACTGCTATCAACCAGTTCTCGGTCGTCCATGCTGATACTCGTCATCGTCGCCCAGGGCAATCGACACGTTGCTGATGCCCCATGTCATGGACGCAGCGAGGTCGGACAAGCCGACCCACGTCGTCGTCGCTGCGCACGGAATCTTCAACTCGGAGCTGATCGGAGCCTTCTTGCGACGGAGAGTGACGGGCGCTGGGTCGGGATGGAAGTCGACGGGAATGACGAGTGAGTCGCAGCGCGACGACATCTATGCGGTCCCGAGCTGACCGGACCATCTTGGCTTGCGCGACAGACACCGGCTGGACGCGTCTCACTCTATCTCTCGCTGTATGTGCAAGTCTTCTACAAGCACCTTTATCATCAAAATACTGACCGCGCTTCTTTGTGCCCTTCAGGACCCCGCTCACCCTCATCCGACTTCGCCAACGAAACCTCACCCATCCTCTTCCAACTCGTCTTCTTTACCTGCTGCCGATGCACCCACCGCTCCTTCTCCGCACCCGTCACAACCCAAGCTGGACGTCCAGATCGGCCAGATCAACATCACCACCCACCTCGACGGCGTCAAACGGCAAAAGGGTGGGATCGGAAGTCTGGGGCACGACGAGAAGCAGAGGGATCTGAGGGACTTCTTCGCAGGTGGAGGGAACGTGGCCAAGTGAGAACAGAGTAGACGGGTTATAACTTTGATTGTATGCATGCTAGATCTGTCCGATGAGTCTTCAAGCCAAGCCAGTACACGGACCGTGTCCCCGACCGACCCAACGCGCCTCGCCGCACGTCACGCCTTGCTCTTGTCCTTCGATACTCACCACCCCAGCCCTGACTACTCTTGCCCGAGTCGTATCTTGACGCTGATGCCTCCAGTAGAGAAGAGATGGCAATGGGTCCTCTTGTCAAATCGGCGCGCCGACTCGCCACATCTCGTTTTTCTGCCGTCTCCGGCTCAATCTTGCATCAAACATCGCTGTTTTTACAACAGTAGCTGCCCATAAGCAATTTCTACATTCGTGACACAAAGAAGTCTTCATTACAACCTTAGCAGACCCCTAGCAAGCCCGCCTGTCAACCCGCACGAAACGTCCCGTACCGCCCGAGAAACGCCTCTATATGTACCGTAACATGGCGCAGTCGATAATCAAGGAGATGTGGCCGAGCGGTCTAAGGCGCTAGCTTAAGGTGATCAAGATTTAGCTACTGTATTCAACAGAAACGGTAGTGAACGTCCAAACATCTCGCTAGTCAGAAATGGCATGGGTTCGAATCCCATCGTCTTCACTTTTGCAGGGCTGTACAGTCCTTTTTGATCCCCGAACGTTGGGAGGAAGAGATGGAGCGGCCGGGGAGGGAGGACGGGGGACGGGCGAGCGGGGCCACTTTGGTCGCCGCGCGCCTGTTCGTCCTCGCGGGTCGTGAGGAGCTGTAGACTACATAGTCATGTCGACGAGATAGATGCCCATTACTTACCACCACTTACGAGCAATTTCACTGCTTGTGAGCGACTGGTTGCAGGCTCAGGTGATGGGGACCTCGGGCTGAACGACAGGCCCTCATCTCCTTCTCCCTTTTTGCCGGCTGCCTGTTCTTCTGATCATGCATGGTCTCATCCGATCGATGCCCTCGAGTCTGCCCCAATTCTGAGCCGGGATGACATCCCAGCCAGGGACTTGTCTGGTCCCGACTTTGGCCCCGGTCTCTGCCTGACGTGTGTGTTTGGTCGTCTGGGAGCGGACAGGGCCGACCTGGATCGAAGCTCACTCACCCTGAAGCTTCCCTCACCCACCATCTCCCCTCCCACCCACGCACCCGCACACACTCTACCACTCTCTTTCCCATCATGAGCAAGATCATCCAGTCTGTCATTCCTCCTGCCGTGTACAAGACGGTCACCAAGGACTACGGGTACAAGCTGTCGCAGATCCCCGATCTGTCTGGCCGAACTGCCCTCATCACCGGGTGAGCTCACACCTCCTGGCCCTGCTGCTACCTCCACGCCATCGTACTCACTCTCGCTCCTCTCTCTGTCCCCTCTCAGCGGCACGAACGGAATCGGACTGTACACCTCTCGAGTGCTCCACCTGTCTGGAGTGTCTCGCCTGATCCTGCTGTCGTCTCAGAAGTCGACCGCCGACGATGCGATCAAGTTCATCAAGACCGGAGACCTCTCGCACGCGCCCTCCTCGTTCGCGGACGGGTTCCCTAGCTCGGGCGTCCCTGACGAGGTCGGAGTCAGCGCGTCGGTCAAGGGGACTGCCGGCGAGGTCATCTGGAAGAAGGTCTCGCTCGAGGACCTCAAGGAGGTCAGGAAGGTCGCAGAGGAGATCGCTCAGGAGGAGAAGAGGCTCGACCTCTTCCTCGGGATCGCAGGCATCGGAGTGAACGAGTTTGAGGCAACCGCAGAGGGTTACGACAAGCACCTCGTCGTGAGTACATACAGAGCTTGCGTCAGACTACGGAGTGCACTTTGCTGGACTGACCCATCTTCCGTTGCCGTCTCGCAGATCAACAACCTGTCGCACGTCCTTCTCCTCAACCGACTTCTGCCTCTGCTGCAGAAGACGACCAAGGAGCCCGGATCCGACGTCCGAGTCGTCCAGATGAGCTCGTCAGTCCCCGCCTCCATGCCGCTCAGCCCCGACACGCTCCCGACTGACACCTCTCTTCCTTCTCTTCCCATCCTGCCCCAGTGAGCTCCACCGCGCCACCATGGGCGGACCCGGCCCCATCTTCGGCGGCGAGAAGCTCTCGACCAAGGAGGAGTTTAAGAAGGACATTGGCCCCTCCAACCTCTACGCCCGAACCAAGCTCGCCGTCCTCCTCTTCACCAAGGGTCTCATCAAGCACGTCCCCTCCCTCGCCGGCACTACCGCCACCTCGGGAGTCAAGGTGTACGCGACTCACCCGGGAGCGGTCTCGACGGGGCAGCAGGAGCAGTTCGTCCCTGCGTATGGGGAGACTGCAGGAAAGATCATGGGCGCTGCGGTCAGCTGGGCGATGAGGAGTCCTGCGGATGGAGCGTGGAGCATGATCTGGAGTGCGGTGTCCAAGGAGGCTAGGACTGGAGACTGGGAGCAGGGAACCTGTGAGTTGTGGATGCGGTCCCATGTCATTCGTGTAGCGGGGTGCTGACTGCTTTTGTTACGTTCCGTGTGCCTGCAGACTTCACCGACCCTGCCGAGCTCGGCAAGGAGTCTGGCGAGGCCGACGACGAGGTCCTGATCGAGAACTTCTGGAAGAACTCGCAGGAGATCATCGAGGAGGTTGCCGGCAAGGACGCGCTCGTCTCGTGGAACGCCCAGGACGTCGAGAAGAAGTAGATAGCTTCCTTGTCCGCCGCCTTTCTTTCTCACTACTGTACCTTTAGTTACGACTTTTCCGACTCGCATGTGATGCCTTCACCCTGATTGCCTCGTCGTCGGACGCTTTCGCACGTTCTCACCCGACGCGACCCCCCGGGCCAGAGCGACGGACCTCGGCCTCGTTTTCGAGCTCATCACCTCATTCCAGTGACTCGTCCCGCCCTGTCCCTCCAACCCCGACACTACCCACACTTTCTCATCATCATGGCCGACCTCCCTGCCTCCACGACGCCCGAGATTGTCGAGTCTACGACGTCGTCGTCTGGTCGGAGCCGGTTCGCGTCCCGGTCTCCCATGGATCTGCTGGCCGAAAGTTTGGGAGGCAGGCTGTTGATGGCCATCCCCAAGAAGGGTGAGTCGAGCCTTCGTAGCTATCTGAAAGGCCCGAATCAATCATCCTAGTGCGAGGTGGCGAAAGGCCTGCACGTGGTAGAAGGGAGATGTGACGGGGCTGCAGGGTGAATGAGGTGAACGGAAAAGTGGGCGGGGAGGAGGGAGGCGCGAGCTCAACGAGGCGCTGGGCGAGCTGCTGCACGACGCGACGAGCCTTGGGCGGCATCGAATATTCTCTTTGTGGAGTGTACAGACACTATGTCTCTGTTGAAATGTGCCTCGAACTCGCGGGAGCTTCTTTGGCGGAGTTGTTGAGCTTGCCGTCCAGTCTGCCTTGCCGCGTTGTTCAAGCTCACGCTGACTGTTCCCTACGCTCCCTTGCTCTCTGACCTGCAGGCCGTCTGCATGAGAAGTGCCTCGAGCTCCTCAAGGGTACGTCCTCGTCTGCTTGCTCTGGCGGAACGGTCTGGCGGGTCGCATGAGCTGACCTTTGTGCCCTCCTCGTGCGTGCTTCCAGGTGCGGACATTCAGTTCAACCGAGCCCACCGCCTCGACGTCTGCCTCGTCCAGAACCACCCCATCGCACTGTACGTCCTCACTTCGTCCCTTACACCCGGGGTCTGTCTCTTCGACGACCGCACCTCGCTCTCGCTCTCGCTCTCGTGCTCAAGCTCACCCTGCCCCGTCCCCCCTCTCTCCCTCTTCCTCAGCGTCTTCCTCCCCGCCTCCGACATCCCCCGCTTCGTCGCCCACGGATCCGTCTCGCTCGGTATCACCGGCCAGGACGTCATCCTCGAATCCGGCCTCGACCACCTCATCACCGAACTCCTCCCCCTCGATTTTGGTCGGTGCAAGCTCCAGGTGCAGGTGCCCGTCTCGTCCGAGTATCAGACGCTCGACTCGCTCGCGGGGAAGAGGATCGTCTCGAGTTTCGAGGTCATCTCGGAGAAGCTGTTCAAGGAGGTCGACGAGCGGGTGGGTGGGAAGGAGAAGACGGAGGTCGAGTATGTTGGAGGGAGTGTGGAGGCGGCTTGTGCGTTGGGGATGGCGGATGGGATCGTGGATCTTGTTGGTGAGTCCTGGACTTGGCTATCTTCCTCTCTGACGTCCTAAGGGTCGCGTTGAATTACAGACGAGGGCGGTCGCTGCCTCGCTTCAGCCCTTTCGCTCCGGTCTCGTCGCGTCCTGACGCGCTCACGCTCTTCCTCTTCCCCTCTCCTCTCAGAATCTGGCGACACCATGCGCGCCGCCGGCCTGAAAGCGATCCACACCCTCCTCACCTCGGAAGCCGTCCTCATCACCTCCAAGACCCCCCACCCGACCCTCCCCACCTCCCTCCTCACCTCCCTCACCACCCTCGTCAAGTCTCGGCTCGCAGGAGTGATCGCTGCCCAGCAGAACGTCCTCTGCACGTACAATATCCGAAGGGATCTGCTGGCCAAGGCGAAGGAGTTGACGCCTGGCAGGAGGGCGCCGACGGTGAGTGGGTTGGAGGAGGAGGGGTGGGTGGCGGTGAGTGTGATGGTCAAGAGGAAGGGGATGGCGGATGTGATGGATCGGTTGGTCGAGGTCGGCGCGGAGGACGTGCTGATCACCAAGTTGGACAACTGTAGGGTCTAGAGGGGTGCGTAGAGGGGGGTTCTTGGTCATAGAATGCACGTGCATGTCATTATCGTCATCGGTTCAAGCAAGGCTGAGTCGGTTTCGTCGTGTCCCCCCTTCCTACGCGCATGAGCTCATCCTCCTCTGCCTCTCCCACCCAAGCTCGCTCTTCTCACAGGCACATCCCGATTCGTCACCGACCTCTCCACCCCACCCGCGCCACTGATTCCCGACATGCTCCCCTCCCCATCGTCACCACTCTCCTCTTCCTCCTCCGCCGTCGTCCTCCTCGATCCTTGTCGTCCTCCTCCTCGAGTCGACCCAGCCGAGCTCCCTCCCGCCGACCCGGAAGCTCGCCGGCTGGACGACGTCGAGGCCGAAGGAGTCGACGAGGTGCCGTCAACGAGAGGCGGACCGGCTGTTGGATGCGACGAGGTGGAGGCACTGGTGGCCTCTCCAGGCTGGCTGTGGTCGTACGCGGAGACGAAGGTCTTGTTCATGTCATCTGCGACGAGCGGAGCAAGGGGTGGAGATCAGTCAAGGCCAGACTTGAGTCCGGTCCAGGAGGTGGGAGATGTGGTGAACGTACATCCGACGTAGAGCGTGAGGAACTCGTACCCTGGCGAAGGGTTTGGATGTTGCCACATCACTGGGAATCAGGAAGGATGACAGGCGCCGGTCAGACCTCGCTCTAGCGCTTGCCCAGCGACTTGAAGCGATCAAAGCAGCGGCGAAGACGTACCATCTTTCACGACGGCGCCGCTTCCGGAGTTGCATAAGCGAACGAGACAGATCAGCCTACCAGATTAGCCTTTTTAGACGAGCACCACTCACTTCTCGGGTTTGGTCACTGTCAGAACATCGCACAGCGAAAGAAAGTCAGCTCGTCGTCAAGCTCAAAGGCGGCGCATCAGAGGCTTACGGCTGAAGAACGAGGCAGTCCTGTCCAAGAACGAGTCAGGCTGTCAGCGACCACCCGGTTGAGAAGAGAGTAGGAAGTGAAGAGGGACTGACCCCATCCTCGGATGACTCCACTGCAGCTCGGACGGGAAGAAGAGCTCCTGCCTCATTCGCGATCCGAAGGGGTAGTACTGCTCCCGCCGAACGAGAAGATGAGTCTTCTGTCAGCTCGAGCTCACTCTGTCATCGATTGACATGCTAGAGCGACGGGACTGACGTTGCTAGCGATCCATAGCCGACGGTGGGAGGAAGGGAGGAAGGTCAGCTCACTCGGTCGGTCATCCCCGCCTTCCTCGGATCAGAGGTCACCCATCGCTCCCTGGCCTCCCAAACGCCTGCGCAAGTAGAGAGACAGACTCACTTGCCCTCAAAGTGCATCGCCTAACAACCACTCGCACCGAAGTACCAGCGTCAGCCAGCTCTCCCTCGTCCCATCGCTCGAGCTCCGGCCGGATCCCGCTTCATCGTCTCGAGCTCACCACACCCACACTCACCGCTCCAAACGGACACTCGTGCAGCGTCGTCTGTCCACACTTGACACGCACCCACCGGTCAAGATCCGCTTCCGCAGAAGAGATGGTCAGAGACATCGTTCGCTTGCAGGAGATAGATGGGCGAGGTTCGAGGTCGGTGGTGGTCAGGTCCCGAGGACGGACGAGGTGGGCTTGACAGGCGTGCTTTGTTTGATTGGCGCAGTGGGTGGTTTCTCTTGCTTGCCTTGCCTTGACGACCGGGAGGGAGCGAGAAGATGGTACCAGAAGGTCGATCTTGACTTGCATGCATATGTGTGTGCATCTCGCAACGCTATCACAGGGCGTACAACAACAGCCCAAACCTCCTTCCCCATCTCCAGTCCCCTCCTGGAGATCTCGTCAACCCTCGAACCAATGCTGTATCGCACTTTGAGCCTACTTTTGCTTCTTCCCGCTGGTCTCTGCTCGCAAACAGGCAACAAGTCAGCCATCTCCCACGGTCTCATCTCGCCCCGACCGAGATCCGAAACCCGCGACTCACTAGCATCCCCACTCTCGTTCTTCCTCTTCGCTCCTCCGGTCGCGCCTCCAGCCTGGTTCGTGTCCGGTCCGTTGTGCTGCTCGCAGTCGGGACAGAACCACTCTGGGTCCTCTGGCAAGCTGTCTAGCGGTGGGGAGAGACAGCCGATGTGGTAGGCTCGGTCGCACTACGGGTCAGGATGCGGGCTCGCGGTCAGTCGGTGAGGAAAGCAGGACGTTGAGGGGAGTATGGAAGAAGAGAGGCACGTACCACATCACATGCCAAAGCAGCCTCGACCTCCTCGCCGTCCTTCCCGGGCCGGTCCTCCTTGCAGACGACACACGGATCGGCGTCCTCGTCCTCGAGTTCTGGGTGCCGAGGCAGGTCGGCGTACTTGTCGTCGGGGGTGATGAGGAAGATGGTCGTAGCGGCGGAGGCGGCAACGCTACAGGTCGAGGATAGAGCACGCGGGACGAGGTCAGTCAACACGGAATGGCAGTAAGCTGCGGTATCTGGGACGCACTCGATTGTCTTGAGACCCGCGAGAGGCATAATCTTTGTCGGCTGGGTCGCAGATTTGGGCTCATCGTCACCGAGACCGAGCTCTAGATGGGCAGAAGTCGTCGAGGAAGATGGACGAGAGTGTCAGCCTGAACGTCGACTCGATCGTTGAGATCGAGAGTTGGCTGGAGGACTGACCTCCGTTCTGTGTCTGCTGACCGAAGCCAACCGAGAGCGTAGCTTCGGGGCAAGCCTTGTCGACCTCCTCGCACAGGGCAAAGTGCGCGCCTGCACTGTTGGCGGCCTTGATCGTCTTGAGACCCATCAGGTCAGCGAGGTACTTGTACGTCGTGTCTGAAGCCAGGAGGGACAGCATCGTCAGCAATCGACCCAGCAAGCCAGGCATGTCGCGTCTAGACGTACAAGGCGATCCACCCGAGCCCTGGCCAGTCGTCTTGAACTTGCCAGCGATGTAGTACGTGTGGCTATTGTCGATGACAGTCTGATCAAGGCAAGTCGGAAGAGTCAGGTAAGCTGCGTCTGAGCTGAGGCCAAAGATCTCGCACGTACCGAGTCCGACGCGCCGCACTGATGGAAGCGAGCAAAGGGAGTCAGCGCGGTAAGCTCTGCGCAAGGACAAGGACCCTGGACTGACTGTAATGAACTTCGCCCTCGCTGTAACTCGCTCTTGAGCGAACTGCGGGACGACGACAGGGCTGAGGACGTCCTTCTGGTCTCCGAGCCCGAGTCGGCAGTAGCCGTTGTAGCCCCAGACAAAGACGAGGCCATCATCAGATCGCGCGAGAGCTGGGAGGGCCGAGAGATGAAAGACGTCAGCTGAAGTAGCGTGTCACGCAACCTAAGACGAGGACTGACTGTGCGAGTGTCCGGAAGAGATCTGGACAATCTTCTTGCCGGTCAGAGCGCCACCGACAAGCTCTGTGCGATACCGAAGTGGTCAGCGAGAAGGCAAGGGTCCTTGGCAGAGAAAGGAAACGGACGTACTGGGTGACCAGCTGACCTCGAAGCCCGTCTTTCCCGCGCTGACAATGTGCTCTCCGGTGCGACCGAGTCCAAGTTGACCCTGGAGGATGAAGCAGATACATCGTCAGGACGAGTCAGGTACGAGGCCATGAAAGCTCGCACTCACATGCTCTGCAGAACCAAACTACAAGGCAAGCAGGCAAAATCAGCAGATAGGCTCAATGATTCAGCAGACAAGCCTAGACGTACCGAGTAGACTGAGACGGAAAGCAGGACCATATACAGCCACAGTCAGCGATGCTATCGTTGGGAAGCGCATGACCATCCGGCTCAGCAACAGGTTCGCGACTCACCCTCGCCGTCCTCTGTCACAAGCGTCGAGAAGTTGACTCCCGCTGATCCAGTGACGATCTTCTTGTCGTTCCATGGCCCAGTGACTTGGGTGAACGTCTTGACCTCGACCGTAGCGGTGTTGAGGCCGCACTGTCCGAGCTTGTTGTCTCCCGCTGCCCAGACCTCTCCCTCGGACGTGATCAGGAAGGTGGTTCCCTTTCCGGTGACGGCGTGCACAAACTTGACGCCCTTGTCGGTGATGCCGAATGAGGCGGGCGAGACGTGCTTGGGCGTCTGTTCGGAGATGAAGCCATCCTTGGAAGGCGACGGGCCGAGGCACGCGGGAATGTTGCGTCCAAAGAGGTGGGCGTGGCCGTCGACTAAGAAAGCGAGAGAGCGAGTACGTTTGAAGGTCAGCAAAGCGTTCCAGAAGAGGCGATGCGGAACATAGATCGAGTCCGTCAGCGTCGCAGCAAGAGGACGCACCATCGAGACAGACAACGTGATACGACGCCGAGGACGAGTGCACAGAGGTCACCTTGACGTTCGACAAAGATCGAACGATGTGCGGAGAAAGCAGATCAGGTCGTCTGTAGGAGTGGCGGACAACGGAGAGGAGAGCGTAAGGCGAGAGTCAGCCGTCAGGTTGTCCAGCTTGAGCGGGACGAACGCCGAGCGGAAACAGCGGTCCGATGGAAACAGATCGGCGAAGGAGGGGTAATAGTTGTCTCCGCGAACGATTGGGAGATAAGATTGCTCTGTAATCTTCGGATTTCGGGGCTGAGCGCAAGAGCAGACGCGTCCCAGCGAATCCGTCGAGCTCGAGCGCTCCCCTCCTGGCTTGCTCGTCGGCGAGCTCACTCGTAGGAGTGACTGGGATGGGCTATGAGCGAACGGAAGAAGGGCTCACTCGTCTTTGCTGCCCGGGACCATCTTCTTGCCGAGATAGGGCCTGCAAGGAGAAGGAATGATACGTGAGCATACGTGAGCTCTCGATCTCTCCTGATCGGCCGTTCCCACGGCCAGCGCGGCAGTCCTGGAGCTGTGACGAGTCAGGCACGTACCAGTCAGTTCCTCCAGCGATGACAACTGGTCGCAGTCACCAGGCGGTCGTAAAAGTGGAAGTGCAGGCGAACAGGAGGGATAGAAGCGGGGAGGTGAGCTTGGTCCTGGTCTGTTGATCGTCTACCTCGGTCTAGATTGCAACATCACACGTACCTCGACCCCACTTCTGCTCGCCGGTGGCCGCATTGGATGTGGATGCGTCGACAGACATCGGGAAAGGGCTGATCCAGAGCAGGCGAGAGAAGAGGAGAGAGTGAGGGTGAGTGCAAAGCGGACAAAGGAAGCTCCTCGTCCCGCTACCCCTCCGGCGACGCGTTGGTTCAGTGAACAGGCCTTTCTGGTCTACCGCACTCGTCGGTTTAGTGGTGACCAGGTTCAGTCACGAGAGTGAAATTGAGTCATACATAAGAGGTCGTCAAAAGTCGTGTCACAGATCCTGTCCCGCCTGCCGCCGTACTGCCCCCGCCCATCCATCGCCGCCGCACCGGATCCTGTTGTTTGCCCTTCTGGTACGATACGGCCGAACTCCACACCAGCGAGCGACGATAAGCCACATGCCTCGCTACCCCTTGTCCAGTCTCCTACTCGAGCTTCTCGAGGTAGTCGAGCCTGTCGAGGACGACGTTCTTGCTCGTCTCCTCAATCTCGCCTGCCAGGAAGACCTCGTCCAAGATCGCGTACACCTTGTAGAAGTTGAACACGAGATCCAGCTCGCAAACGTTTTGGAAGAAGGCGTCTGCAGGAGCACGAAGGAGACGAGACAGTCAGCCCGGAAGACGGGAAGATCGTGTGCACGAAGGAGAAGTTGAGACAGGGGACGCACCGAGAACCTCAACAAAGAGATGGATAGCCTCGAGGTAGGCGAGCTCGTTATCGTTTGAGTCTACGCAGATGCAGAAGAAGAGGCCCGCATAACGACTGCAGGCGACAAGGGCGGACGATACAGGGAGCGAGATGATCATGTCAGGAACCCAAACCAGACGGACGCGCTCGGCAAAGCAGCTGTCATTACTCACCGGTAGACGATCTTGTAGTTTCGGAACTGCAGTGAATAGACACGGGAGGTGAGGAAGGTGTCAGCGAGCTCGTCGGTCAAAGCCAGAGGGCGCTGAGTGATCGAGCAAGGCCAGAAGGAGATGGCAGTCCGGGGACGTCTTGTGGTCGTAGGAGGAGATACTGATGGGTCGACAAAGACGGAGACATCGTCTGGTCCTCTGATTGGGGTGCGTCCAGCGCTCAGGCCCAGCGGCGACGAGGGATGAGCTTGCAAGAGAGGAACAAGGAGGGTGCGAGCTCGACGCTGCTCCCTCCGGTGTCCTCGCCCGCACCGCTCGCCATTTCGAAAGCTATAGCTCGGCAAGCGATCTCGTAGGCCGGACCACGCTGGGTATCGAACGACAGGCGGAAGGGGTGCTCACCTCCACGAAGTTTGACTGGTACTTCTGATCTCGCGGGGCAATCAGCCGATGGACCTCCCCTCGCAGACGAACCTGAGTGGCCAGAGCATCAACGAACAGCACCAGTCAGCTTGCTATCGTGTACATGTGACCTGTGCTCTAGTGCGAACCGCGACCAAAGGGCCTGGACGGCTAGGCAAGGGAGCGCTGGGACTGACCTTCTCGTCGTCCTCGAACGGGACGTACCACTTGCTTAGACGCGTCTTGCCCTGCCGGTTCTGGATCAGGATGAAGCGGATCATGTCGTTGGAGTGGTCGAGAAGCGAGGCCAGAGGGTGTGGCGGATGATCGTGCGAGGAGATGGCCGTTGCAGGCCTCGGTCGGATGAGCTCGAGCTCACACGCCCTTGGAGGTCGCGGGCTGTCCTGTCCTCATCCTCGACACCAACAAATCACAACAAACCCAGACAATGTCGGTCTTTTTAGGTCAAGAACAACAGGCAAGTCCTCAGTTCCATCCTCGACGTGTCTCCTCGTTTCCGGTATCCGCTCTGAGTCCACCGAGAGGGGGAGGACCGACGAGCTGACCTTTTGGCCCTCCATGAACCCCTCTGACCATGTGCCGTCGGTCGCCTTCACTGCTCAGTCCGCGTTCAAGACGCTTTCCACTTGGGAATGGGATCTCTCAGAGTCACGAAATGAGGTCGGTCATCGCGTCTTTCCTCGAGCGATACGTCTGTATCTGACGTGTGAATCGGTGTGCTCTGTCTCGTTGTCCCAGGTCAACGCCGTTCGCCCTCCTCTGCCGGCCTTCACCTTCGTCTCCAAAATCGACGAGTCAGAGTCAACAGTCGATCATGACGAGCCGACCATCGAATTCCCAAGACTGAACCACGCCCAGCTTCCGTCCGAGGCGTTTGAGATTGTGCTCGCGGCCATCCAACAGGCGGCGCCCTCACTCGGGGAACGCTTCAGAAGAGCAGCCCAGGTAAGTCACCGCCTTCCTCCGTCCTGCTTCTCGGGGCAACCATATCTCTCGCGAATCACAATCGCACAAGTCCACAGGGCTGCCAATCGATCCAGTAGGCGTCGGGCGGGCGACCGTGCCAGATGGGAAATTGCGCCCAGTCAGCGCGACCGGGCCAGAGGGGGATCGTGAACTGTACCCTCCCGGTCCTCGACATCCCTCGCGCGAGCCTGGGATGCTAGCCGAGTCAGACTTGGGCTCTTCTTCTCGGGCTTTTGCCCTCGCCCGGCTCCGTCCGAGAGATGATATCGTTCTTTTAGTCTGGGCCCGCCAGACGCCCCTGCGAACGGGGGATCCTCTTCCATGCCTACGATATGATAAAAGCGACCTACCTGAAGACGACTTACGTGTTTTCGTCCTGATATCGTACTGATGACTGCCCGTCTACTTTTGTCTCTGCCAGGTCGTGGTGATGCAAAAGGCTGCCGAGGCGATGCTCATCTCCAAGACGCCCGCACCTCCTCTCACCCGTTCGGCCGCAACCTCGGGGGCTACCACACCTGGATTTGGCTTCGGGATGCAGATCGATGGTCACCCGATCAAGCCGCCCAAGAAGAAGCCCGGGCCGAAACCGAAGCCGTACGCTCGTGTACGTACCTCTTTCTTCTCGCTCTAGGTTTCGTGCCCATGCAGGACTGACCCACCTTCTCTTCCCCTTTCGTCGAACCGACAGACCAACCCTGATGGCACTGTCACGCTGGAGCCTGGACCTGTGCTTACCGTTGGCGAGACAAACTTCCGAAAAAGCCAGCACATCTCCCCAAAGGTGAGAGCCTAGACCCGACTTGGCACCTTACCGATCCCCACTCTCAACGGCTGCTGACGCTCTCGATTTTTTGATCTCAGTCGTTCGTCTTAATTCGCGACGCGTACCTGAACTACTGGTCCGGCTTCCAGGCCCACAAGCGGTCGTACACAACCGAGGAGATCGTCCCAGACTACCCTCCCCTCGACAAGATCGGAGAAGAAGGCAGCACCGAGCGAAAGTTCAGACTCGCAGTCGGACTTTACCTCGCACGGGAGGGCAAGATCCCGACTCACCTTGTCGACGGTCAGCGGGACAACCCCGGCGCAGGTGAACCGCCAAAGAAGCGCGGCAGACCCAAGAAGGGACGTCCGTTTGGATTCGGCAGGAAGGTGCTCGACGTGTCAGACGCGGTTTCTGGCACTGCGACACCTACGGAACCGACGTCCGCGGAATCGAACGCGTCAGGAGAGGAATCATCTCGACCAGGATCGCTTGCCCCTCGCGGATCGTCCCAAGTGTCGGACGCAACCTCAAGCTACTACAACTCGCCAGTCCCATATTTCCCACATCCGCCAGCCTTCCACCACCAGCCGCACTCGTTCGGCTCGACGGTCGATCATCTCACGCTCTCGTCGCGGCCAACGTCGGTCGAACCGTCGACGCGTCCGATGACCAGCTCCCATCTCCAGCATACGTACATCCCGGACCCACACCCATCGTATCCCACGCCACTGTCCGACGCTGCCTATCCTCTCGATCCGCCGTCGGCTCAAGTCTAACAAGGCTGCCGAGCTACCTATCTTGACCCCGTCTCCATCTCTGCGTCGTGTCCATATCTTTCCGGTGACCCTTTCTTCTCGCTCATACCATCATCTTATCCTCAGCCTATCTATACCCTTCTCCGTCACTTCTTCCCTCCTTCTTCATCTGCAAGTGATTGGTCTCTGGCTCATGACGTTGCGCCCTCCACCCTTCGGCTCGGCCCGAAATAGAATGATGGAGCTCACCCTCCTTTCTTTCTCTGCCTTCAGCCCTGCTCTCGGATCTCGACACCCACCCGACCGAACCTCTATCATCAACCATGTGCCGCTGGGTAGCCTACTTCGGCGCTTCGCCCGTCCTCCTCGAGGACCTTCTGATCCGTCCCAAGCACTCGCTCTGCAACCAGGTCCATCAGGTCAGTCAGCTCCCTCGTCCTCCTCTCCCTCCTCTTCGTCCTCTACCTCTCGCTGACGTTCTCTCGTTCGTTTTGACTCACAGCACTACCTCCCCGGCCTCCTCGAAGCATCAGAGAAGGATTCGCACCTCGGCCGAAGCAAGGAGCAAAGGGAGATGGACCTCACCAACAGGCTGTTCAAGTGAGCTCTGGCTCGCTGAGCTCACCTTTCCTCGCGCCTTGTAGCTCCAGCTGATTTTCCTTCCCTTCTTCTGCCGCAGCATCGACGGAGTAGGGATCGGATACTACACCGACTCGCTTGCGAGGTTCGACCAGGAGATCGAGGGAGATATGCCGGTTCTGTTCAAGTCGGTGGGTCCTCTCCCTTTGTTATCTCGCAGCTAGCGTTGCCGCCGCTAATGGGTTGTTGTCCGCAGGTCCGCCCGCCGCTCAACAACCCGAGCTTCAGGTCCATCTGCGCCAACTCGGACTCGGAGTGCATCTTTGGGCATATCCGGATGGCAGAGAGTGCGGTGACGGAGACGAACACGCATCCGTTCGCGTTTGGTGCGTCCCTTTTTACTGTAGAGCTGTTCACTTGCCAGTGCTGACGCTTGAGTGATCTGCTCGTCATACAGGTCGACACCTGTTCCAGCACAACGGCTCGGTCGGCAACTTCAAGAGCATCCATCGCGGCATGCTGAACGAGGTATCCGACACGATCTACAAGCTCGTGCAGGGAACGACCGATTCAGAGGCCATGGTCCGTCCCTTCGATCCTTCTACTCCAACTTCGCTGCCCCAGCCGCTGACCCACCTTCTTTCATCCTCTCCTCGCAGGCCGCCCTCTTCTTCACCTACCTCACCGCCTCCTCCCCTTCCCCCAACCCCCTCTCCGCCTCCTACCCCATCGACCAGATGAAGGACGCCCTCTTCCTCACCCTCCAAACCATCGAACGTCTCCAACACGCCCTCCCGTCCTCCGAACCGTTCGAACCCTCTGCGCTCAACGTAGCCATCACCAACGGCTCCTCGCTCCTCTGTCTCCGCTACCGACCCCACCCGACCGAGTCCCCACCGAGCTTGTACTACTCTACTACGGCGGGGGTGTTGTTGGATCGAAGGTTTGAGGGACATCCGGATGGTGGGGAGGAGGAGAAGGGGAAGGGGAAGGAGGAGGGGGGGAAGAAGGGCGGGCATGTGGTTGTGGCGAGTGAGCCGAGCACGTATAGGAAGGAGGACTGGAAGCTGATTCCGAAGAACTCGGTCTTGTTTGTGGAGGAGAAGGGTGGGGAGGTGAAGGTGGAGGAGGTGCCAAAGTGGTAGTCTAGGGGATGGGATGCGATGATCGTTGCGGTTCCGAAACGTGCGCGACAAGGTGGAGAGCGAGAGCCTACCAGCGTGGACGGATACAGGTGATCTTGTGAGCCGGCCAGTCCTGAAGTTGATGACCCCTCGAGCAGTAGCGAACAGCGCCGCACTGTTTCGTCGGAAGCAGAGTCAGCGAGTGGACCTGCAGAGGACGAGATGGCCGCTGGACGTACCCGTCCACATGCGTTCATCCCGCGAGGACCTGCTCGCCTCTGGCACTCCTTCATCCGCGTCTGTACATCTCCTTTGCGCTTGAGCTGCCCGTCTCGATCGTTCACGAGCACCTGGCACACCCACCACGTCGACAGCTTGTGCCCATAGAGGTGCGCATACTCGACTTTCCTGCCGGTGTAGGTGTCGATGAACTGGGTGAGTTGTCCATCGATCGTGCTGGCCACCTCCAAGTCGTGGTGTTCGATCTTGAGCAGGACAGCGAGGACCTGGTTGAGTCTATGGCGGGTGGTCTTGGATGGAGGCAGCAGGTGGTCCAACGTGTTGAGTGGGAAAGGGAGATGGGCTCGGAGCTGGTCTCGGACTTGTTGCCAGTGATAGAAAGGCATTACGACCAGGGCGGAGACAGGTTTAGTCGATTTGGCACGAATAGTAATTACTAAGGCTTCCTACGAGAGCACAGAGCACAGCACATCAACGAAGGTCAGAAACGGTACAGCCCGTGCGAGTAACTCGAGTCGTGGGCCCTGGCCGATGCGGTGGTTCTGCACCCAGGTACGACTGACCTCAAGGTCGTCGAGCGAGATCTTGCTCAGTCTATCCAGGATCGCCTTCTCCAACGCGATCGCCTCGGCCGGTTGCTCGCGCACAAAGCGACTGAAGTGGTGGGTACCGACGACTGAGGAGAGGTAAAGCCCCCATCGGCGGCTCAGCACGTCCAGATGCTTTTTCCGACCGTATCTGAAAGGATACGAGATCTGCATCCGGACCAATTGCGGAGTATAGGCAGCGGCGACCCGGGCCTGTGAAGGAAGACGGAGCCGTACCCAACTTGAGCGGCCAAGCTGCAGCAGCGTGACTTCTGATCCGGTACGTACCCAAAACGCGCTGAACCTATCGAAGGTGATGTTGGGATCACCGGGTGGACGTTCCACTGTGTGTTCGTCCTGGCGAAGAGCAACGCATGATGTCAGCCGGGACCTCCCTCTCTGGCTTCAACAGAGATGCACATACGAAGGCTGAGAGTTCCGCCAGCTCCTGCTTGGTGAGCACCTTGCGCTCGGCGCCATGCGTGTCCTCGTTAAGCTTGAGCAACCTCGCAAACTCGTGGTGGTCTCGCAACATCGATGAGGACACGGTCGACGTCGGCGGGAAGGGATGGAGCGGGAGGCGTCCGTGAGCTCGGCCATCGTCCCGGCCAGCCTTGCTGCGCAACGGGAGCCACTCCCCTCGAGACCGCTGGCAAAAGACGACGGTACATACGCATGCATTAGGTGCTAGATAGGTCTAGGAATGGTCGCCGCTGAGATTGTATGTAGGTCCACAAGAGAAGAATTGGCTAAGCCAAAGAAGAGAGCGATCAGCGTAAAGCGACAAGGACGCGCCTCGCACGCATAAGGTGGGCACTCAGGAAGACTAACCTGATCAGATAGTCCCAAGATGCAGTGTCCATGATGTGCCGAAAGAGGAGGTGCGAGATCGAGGCGGCAGGGTGGATGTGAGATGAGAACGAGGTCGACGGATGGGAGGGCCGGCCGGAAAGACAAAAGAAGCGAGGTTGATGACAGTCCAAGCGAGCACGGCTATATGCACTGTTGGCATCAACGAGAAGAAAGAAAGCGGTCAATGCTGGGTGTATGAGATACGGACGACCCTCTCGCAGATGAGCGAAGAAGATCGGCAGACTCGAGCTCACCTTTCTCTCCCGTGGGCCGCCTTCGCACCTGAGCTACAGCACATCAAACTTGCTTCCGACTGAAGCACCGCCCGACCTCGTCAATCGCCGTTGTCCGCCAGTGCTAAGTCTCGCTTCGACTCGAGCCTCGCCGGCTCGTGCTCAGAGCTTGACGGCGTCCCCCTGCTTCATCCAGCTCCCACCGCTCTCGCTCTCCTGCCTCTGTTGGATAGGCCGCCCGTTACTCTCTGCGACGTCTGCGAGCCCTCCGTTCATGTCTGTCGCGCCATACGACTGCGTTGGGAGGTAGGGAGGCGCGAGCGCGAGACCCGGTCAGCTCAGAGCTCATCTCACTTGCTACCCTCCCGCTCCACCCTCGACTCCCTCGCACGAGACAGGCGACCGAGTCACTCACCGTCGTCCTCTTTCTCCCACTCTGCGCCAACAGACCTGGCTGTCCTCCTCCGTTCACTCCTCCGTTGACGCCCGTCCCCGGTCCGCCGCCGCCAGCCTGCTCCTCCGCCCTCACTTGGCCAACCATCCGCATAAAGCTCGACCGTGCCCGGAACATGGCACTCGGACGAGCAGGAACGCTCGCGAGCTCGACGGGCTCATAGTCCTTGGCTTGTTGGGGCTGGTGAGGGTGCTGGGACGGCGTCTGATGGGCGTGAGCGGTAGGGAGGTCCGAGAGAGCCGCGTCGGGTGGAGGGACGAGCGGTTGGGAGAAGAGTGAGAGGTAGGTTTGCAGGTAGCCCATCGTGGTAGGAGCGGACAGGGTGCAAGGGAAGGGAAGGAGAGCTGAGCAGAGAGAGAGGATGGAGGATGGGAGCGAGCGCCAAAGGTGAGCTTGCGGGCGATGGTCGGGGAGATCGGTCGGTCGGACTTTCAGGCGGACGTCATCGGAGCCGACCGGAGGGCGCTCGTGTGGACCGTAGAAACAGTTCAGTGGGTACAACTCTAGTGGGGCAAGGCCCGCAAGTCGACACTTCCTCAAAGGATCAGAGTGTGAGGCAGAAGGGCGGGAGAAGGGCAGACCCCTCGGGCCGCTCCAGCTGCTTTGCCCTCGCCTTTCCCCTCTTCACCCATCCCTCTCCTCGTCCGCCACTCCCGTCCGGCCCCTGTGCGACTCCAAAGACGGTCGCGATGCGAAATTTGGCTCCGATGTACGCTGGACGAGTGATTGCTGGTCTCGGAGTCGGAATCATGTCGGTCAGTCCCGTTTGCTTGCGCGCGTCGCCCAACTTCCTCGATCTATCTGACTGGCTGTCTGACCTCCTCGTTCGTTCGTCTGACCTCCTCTCTCAATCTCTCAGGTCATCTGTCCTACCTACGTTGCTGAGATGGCTCCCAAGAACGTCCGAGGGCGGTTCACGGGGATGTTTCAGATCGTCGTCGTCGTCGGAGTCGCCGCGTCGTACTGGCTCGAGTACATCATCTCTGTATCAGCTATCAAGGTTGGTTTAGGCTTGCGCTCTACCCCGTCCCTCAACTCTAACTGACCCTAACCCTGCTCCTACCCCTTTTT
This sequence comes from Mrakia hoshinonis, assembly GCA_036245725.1. Taxonomy (NCBI): domain Eukaryota; kingdom Fungi; phylum Basidiomycota; class Tremellomycetes; order Cystofilobasidiales; family Mrakiaceae; genus Mrakia; species Mrakia hoshinonis. The sequence goes on from BTPH01000096.1 coordinate 123,681, forward strand.
AGCACAAGTCCTCGTCGTGGCGAGTGGTCAGTCCCCATCTCCCGCTCCCTCCAACTTTGTCCCCTTCCCTGTCTGATCTCTCCCTTCTCTTACCCCTCTGCAGCCCATCGGCGCGCAGTGCTTCCCGTGCGTGATCATGCTCATGCTCCTGCCCATTATTCGGGAATCGCCACGCTGGCTCATCTCTAAGGGCCGCGAGGCCCAAGCGCTCGCCAACCTCGCCTGGGCCCGAAAGCGTGGAACCGAGGACCCCCGAGTGCAGGAGGAGATGGCCGAGATGGTCGCCGCTCACCGAGAGGAGGTCGAGACCACCGCCGGAACCTCGTGGAAGGAGTGCCTCGCCCCCGGGATGAAGATTAGGTTCTTCATCGCCTTCGGCGCCTTCTTCCTGCAACAGGTTAGCCCCTTGCTTTCTTTGCAGCCTATCGAAGCGTAGTGCTTCCCCTGATCATGCTCATGTCTTTTCCCGCGATTCGTTTTCCTTGCAACAGTGGGCCGGTCAAAACTCGATCTCGTACTACGCGCCCCAGATCGTCAAGCCGCCATCAACCTCCTCTCTGCCGCCTTCGGAATTCTGGCTCCCGGAGACTCGAGGACTCTCGATCGAGGAGATGGACGTCCTGTTCGGATCGACCATCCAGGAGGCGAGGGACCGCTACATCGCTCAGCAGCACAAGGTCAGTCCAATCTGTTCCAGCTCAGGTATACGTCGACATTGGATGTGAAGAAATGGTATTGGGCATCACAGCTGATCCGAGCAGCAAGCGTGAAAGCAAAAGCAGAAACAGAGCAGATCCAAGCAAAGCAGTACAAGTAAGTAGAAATCTAACAGCCACCCCGCTCCCCCTCTTCCCGAGCATCAGATCCAAATCAAAGTCCCCTGACTACCCGTATAGGTTCTAGGCCACGCGAACAGCATACCACAGGTCAGAACAGCACTCCTGCCACACCTCCCACAGCCCCAAGCACCGCCAGTGCGACGAGCGCCCAGTCGAGCGCGCTCTCCCATCCTTCCACACCACGTCCCTTCTGGCCGGCGTAGAGGAACTTCTTGCCCAGCAGAGGCAGAATGGCAGAGACGATGAAGGCGGGTGCGGAACCCATAAAGGCGAGGAGAGCTTCGAAGGAGGGGAAGATGACTGCGAGGACAAGGAAGGCGGGGTCCAGTCAGGTCAGGGTAAGATGGGCAGGGGAGTGGAGACATGAGGGGCAGGACGACGACGTACTGGAGAGGAAAATGAGCACGCAGACGATGGATGTCCGTGTGACGAACCGCCACGCGACCTTCCGCCGTTCAGACTTCCTCCACCTCGCCACGACATCCTGCTCCGACTCCACATCGTCCTCCACACTATCCCCATCCTCCCTGATGTCCGACAGGTTATCCTTTGGCGCCGGACTACTCGCCCTGCTCCCCAACCTGCTCGTCGGCGTCAACGGGTTCCTCTCCGGGTAGATGTTCAGCGCGATCTCCAGCAGATCGTTGAGCATCTTCAGTCCCATCGGGATCTTGGTTGCCGGGTTGAGACAGACCATCCAGATGGCGAGGGTGGTGAGGATCTTGGAGACTCCAGGGGTGGCGGCGATGTCGAGGGAGATCTCGTCAGAGACGTTGCGGCCGAACATGAGGTAGCCGGCGACGCCAACGGTGGCGGAGGCGACGAGGGCGATGATCTGGGGAGGATGAACAGAAAGGGCAGGCAGTTCAGCGAGCGAAAGCGTTGGAGGGTCGAGGAGTAGGCGGACTGACGTAGGAGACGTTGATCAGCTCCAACCACCTGTCCTTGTCCTCCTTCCGGAGATCTCGGACCACACTCGGCACGATCGCGTGTCCTCCCCAGAGGGACATGAACAGTCCTCCAGCAGCACCGAGCTTAAGCCACCCGAAGGTGGGGAGTAGGTCGGTCGGTGCGGGATGCAGGATGGAACCGATCCATTGGGCTCCGTGATGGGGTGCTGGAGCGAGGAACCCATTGAAGAGGATGATGCCAACAAGGACGACCGAGGTGAGGATGCCGAGGAGGGAGGTGAACGAGAGGAGGTGGAGAGGAAGGAAGGCGGTCGGCAGAATGCTGAGGAGATGAAGAAACAAAGGGTCAGACAAAAAGGTACACCGAGATGCGAGAAGCAGGTAGAGGAAACATACAGGAAAAAGGAGAGCAGCTTCCACTGGTTATTGGACACGTCCGAGTTGGGAAGAAGCGCCTCGAGGGTGTCGCACGAGAGGATGATGAGGGCCATGCTCCACGCGAAGACCTCAAACACGAAGAGGGCGGTGAGGTAGGGTCGGATGTTGAACCTGTGGGGCGTAGAAGGAATTGATCAGCCTCAAGCCGGGGTGCAACAGGTCAGGATAGGCATCCGACACTCACTTTCTCTTCTCGAAGCACTTGCTGACGATCTCTACGTATGTCCGCAAGCTCTTGTCCTCGAGCGACATCCTGACGAGGATGATCAGTCTGTGCGGTCCGAGAACGGTGAGATGAAGATCAGTCAAGACCAAAACAGGCCGATACAAGATGTTGGCCAAATCAACTCACGTCCTGTGCGTCAGGAAGCCCAAGAAGAGCAAGACGAGCGTGCCCCCGATCCAGCCACAGTAGGCGAACGCGAGCGGACACGCGAGCAGGCCGGTTCCGACGAGATCGCCGACCGTGTTGAACAGCTACGAGAAGAACGGACAGGCCATGTCAGCTTCGACCTCGACTCGAACATGCCACCGGTCAGAGATACATAGAGACCAAGACGAGAGAAGGCCGGAAGGAAGCTCGCTCTGAGCGGAGGATGAGCTCGACCAAACTCGAGCTCACACGACTTCCTTCTTCCCCTTGGCGGGCCGCACAACCTGCAACACTCGCACGACGACCTGCGCCAGGACATGGATGCCCACATCTGACTCGGAGGTACACATCCCAAGTTGAGCGAAGACCCATCCCGCTCTCGAGGGGCAGCCAAGCTCCGACGAGCCAAGGGGCCGAAGGAGCAAGCCGGGCAGCTCTTCCCTCCTCTCACACACCCCTTCTGCTCCACTCCAGTCCACCCTACCTCTTCGTCACACCAGCCAAGAACACACGGTACGCTGTACTCACCGCCTGCCAGAACGTACTCCTCCCCTCATCCTCCTCCTCGTCCTCCTCCCAGACCTCCTGCTCCCTCTCCCTGTCCCTGACAACCACCACATCCTCCTCCCTCACCCTCTCCCGCCCATGACTCCTCGCCTCCCTCAACGCCCTCTGATACTCCCGCTCCTTATCCGCCCCACCATACCCAGTCGCGAGTCCTTCAATGTCGACGCCAATGACGCGCGAGAGCATCGACCCGACGTCCTCCTCTTCGGCGTCGGAGTCATGGGAGCGGGAGCGCGAATGGGAGTGGGATTTTCGCCGGGGTTTGGGAAGGAGGGTGGAGGTCTCGGTCGGTGCAGGGGAGATGGAGGTGGAGGTGGACGCCATCGTGGACGAGGCGAAGGCAAGTCGGGGTTGGGAGGGCAGGAGGGAAGCTCCGGAAAATGAGAGCCAACTCGGCCGTGGCCGAGTTTTGGCCGGCGAGGGGTGGTCAAGGGTTACGTTTCGAACGAGAATCTCGCGCGGGAAAAGGAAAGGATACGTGCAGAGAGCAGGAGCAGATGTATCGCAGATCCAAGAGGAGACGGTTATAGCGAGATGAGGGGGAGAAAGAAGAGGACGAGCGAGTGAGAGGGGGTTAGATGAACGACCGGCAGAGACTAGCTTACACGGACCGAGGATGCAAAGGAAAGAAAGCAGAGGGATAGAGAGAGCGAGACGATAAAGAGCAGTCTAGACAACGATAGCAAAACCCAACGCAGCTCCAACAGCAAAGAGAGACGACGACCACCGCGTCCGCTCTGACGCGCCCGAAGTGCTTCCTCCCGTCTGCGACGTCCCACGAGCGGTGCCTGTGGTAGTAGCAGGTGGTGTTGCAGCCTGGGGGTTGCTCTTGAGATCGTTCGCGACGAGCGTCCAGACCGCTTGCGGGTTATTGTACGTCTCCGTCGTGACCGCGAACCGAACGTTCGCCGCATCGTTCTGGTACGCGATTGGGTTGGTCTTGTCCTCCCACGAGTAGGCGATCCGCCAGTTGTGTCGAGCGTTTCCGTTGATGATGAGTTGAGGAGGGCGGTCCGAGTCGGTGGTGAGGCCGGCGGTGAGGATCTCGGTGTCGAGGTCGGCCCAGTCGAGGACCTGGTTGCCGGCCATGCCCTTGTACTGGATCGTGTCGACTGACGGGGTCCCTCCCATGACGTACATCTTGGTGTTGTGCAGCTCTTGCATGAGAGTGGTGAAGGTGGCGCAGGTCGAAGCACAGTTCCCGTTCCCGACGATGGCGATCTTGGTCAGGTCGTACGGGCGAGACTGAGGGTAAGCTCTCGTGGAGCCACAGTTGTCGGCGAACCGAGCAGACTGAGGGTCGGACGTGCCCTCGGCCTGGACGGTCACTCCAGGGTCAAACAGGTCGGTTCGGATCGAGAGCGGGTTGCCAGAAAGGTCGTCCCATCCGACGGGCGAGTAGAACGTGTTGGTCAGCCGCTTGGCGATGTTGGCGTCCATGATCTTTTGCGCAAGTGGGTTGGACCTCCAGGCAGACTCAAAGCCGATGTCTGGGAAAGGGTGATATGCGTCAGTCCTGACGGTAAAGACATCGGGAGAACTGCAAGCGACACGAGGACTAACTGGCATCCACTGAAGGGCCAGCGAGAAGGCGGTGAAGCAGATGTCCAAGGCACAGGAAACCACCTCCGTTGTTGGTGCTGATGATGGCAAAGGGACGAGCTAGGTCAGTCAAGTCGTCCTATCGCACGGCCGACTTCCGCGAACGGGACTCACACATCGATGATGAGCGAGGTCGTCGCCCTCGAGAGCGTGATGAGTCCGTTGACCATCGCCTCCTCGGCAGCCGCAAAGCTCTTGGGTCCGAACGTGCCGATGACCATGACTCCGACCGTCGGATCAGACGGCAGGACAAAGAACTTGATCCCGGTCGCGTTCGTGAGCGTGCTTTGGACCTCTCCGTTCGGGAGCACGTTCTCCGAGAGTCCAGCAGCGAGGTTGGCTCCAAAGTCGTTTCGGATCGTCGATGCCATGTACTTGTCCCTCGGTCGACCCCTCTCTACCGGCTCCTGATCGTCTTGTCCCTCTGACTCGGCGCCGAGATCGACGGTCGCGTCCGAGTTCTCGGACTGGTAGGACGACTCATCCTCCTCGGTCGAGGTGATGGTCCTGTTGAGCTGACCTCCGTTGGTGGTGCTCGAGACGGCGCAATTGTTCGCGTAGTAATCGGACGCAGAGGTAAAGTCCTCGCCGAGGAAGAACGCCTGGTACGGCACCTCGAGCGTCTCGGGCGAGGTCGAGTTGATCCGCTGGACAGTCATGTTGACAGACGCCGTGTCGGGGAAGATGAGACCAGCAAAGTCGCCAAACCGCTGGGAGAAGCGGCTGGTAGCAGCGCTCAGGCGGTACGAGGTGAAGACCGAGTTTGTGCGGACGCCGAGGTCGAGGTAGGTGCCGGTGACGGTGTCGGCGATGAACTTGACGTAGTCAGTCGCTGGCTGACCGTTGATCTGAGTGACGAGGGCGCCGTTGTAGGAAGGCAAGTCGAGGCCGTACGAGGCAAGGTAGGCGGATCCGAGATTGCGCGTGATGCTCGTCGCGTCCGGAGCGATCCGGATCTGGACATCGGACAGCGGTGATGTGGCAGTCGGTGCCAGCGCGACGATGGGGAAAGGGATGATGGACTGGAAAGCTCCCCAATCTGATCGACAGGAAGCAGAGGGGAGAAGTTAGCAAAGATCGAGACCGCGTCAAGAACGTCTAGGCGCTCACAGCATGGAGACTCGAAGAGAGTGTGACCGTCGTTCAGCCCGCTGTTGAACGTGTTGACGACATCGTAGTGGAACGCATAGTCGGACGCATAGCTCGCAGACCGCACTGTGCGAAACAAAACAGGTGGCGAGCGTGCGCGTCAGTTTAGCGGCGCTGCATCGCAGTCGTAAAGCAGGGACGCTTGACTCACTCCTCGAGATCTCTGCATCGATGTCGAGCTTGCTGTCTTGGAACGGCGACGGCGGGTTGAGCGCATAGCTCCGGAACGTACTGATGACGCCGACGACAAACCGCGGAGACGAGAGTAGAGGAAAAGCGCCAAGGTGAGCTGCGATCCGGCTGACAGACGTCCAGGAGACCGAGATGAAGAGGAGAGCACGATCAGATGGCAGCGGGACGTACTAGAACTTCATGACTCCTGCAATGTTGTCAAGCACCTGCAAGACGTAGAACCGAGTCAGCTCAACGGCAAGAGAAGAGGAACGAGTGACAGTGCGGGGCAACGAGGGCTGATTCGTCTCGACGCGAGGGGTCGTTCGAGATGAGCTCGCCAGCTTCAGATCCGCTCCCTATAGCAGGCTATGCAGAGGCAGCCTCTCTGACATGTCTCTAAGTTGTTCTGCCTGCGCAACGACCCAGCCAGACTCCCTAGGGCATCGCCAGGCCGCTGCCAGCCCAGGTGATGAGCTCGCGCCTCCGTCCGGCCCGTCTCGACCCTTCCTTCTCTCCTCTCATGAGCCACGACACCACCTGGCAGCACTCACATTCGTCCTGACACTCTCCTGGAACGGGAACATGTTGAGACACGCGCTCGCCTGAGCAGGCGTCACAACTGTCGACCCCAACACCGCAAGGTCAGCTCCAACCTCGGCTCGACCCCCCCGCCCGTCCGTCCAGACTCACAGGCCTTGCCAGCGATCGCAGCACAGGCGTCTGTCCCTGAGCCAGACTGCCGCTTCTGCATGTCAGGCTCAAAGGCGAGCTCTTTGCGCCAGGGTTTGGCAGGGTCCATCTTGTAGAACGGCGTGGCTTGAACTGAGGCGGTCAGCCCGGAGGCGGCCGCGAGAGCGAGTAGGACGGAGGGAAGCATCGCCTCTGCCTATGTGTGAATGGAGGGATGAGAGAGAGAGCGAAGGTGGGTAGAGTAGGGAGGCAAGTCGTCGACCTGCGACGTGAGTGAGGGTTTGGAGCCGAGGGAAGTTTGAGAGGGGCTGCGAGCTGTTGGGCACGCGGATCGGAGGTCGCCAGAGAGGGGGAAGTCGGTCGCGTTCGAGTTCAGACTGGAAATGGGTCTCGTCGCGGGCGAAGAGGACGACGGGGTGGATCGCTACGGGTGGTGGTTGATGGGTAAGGTAGGTGAGGTGGTGAGTGAGTGTGGGGAACGTTGGTTTGGTCGGATCAGGCGGCGTGGAGAGAAGGAAGGCGGCGGCGTCGGAAGGGCGGCCGAGAAGCGGAGGCAGAACCATCAAGGGAAGACGGACTCGGCACGGCGGATGGGTCGCCTTTCAGCAGTTGACTCTTTCGGCACTCACAAAAGGTTGCGAGGACTGGAACGGAAGTGGCGGATGGGAGAGACCCGGAAGCACAAGCAAGAGCATACAATCCGACCAGAAGGAAGGGAGAAAGCGTATCGTAAACCAAAGGAGAGACTGGGAAAGCGAGAGCACGGAGGTGAAACCTAAGAAACCCGAGATCGGACCAGAGAGATGAAAGAGAAGAGCCCAACTTAAGCCCGGTCGAGGCGGGCAGGCGAGTGCTCGACGTGCTCCATCGACGCCTTCTCCATGTCCTTGCCGGCGGTGTGCTCGCCGTGGTAGACTCCTCCGCCGTGCTCGAGCTCCTGTGGATTGGTCGAAGAGACTTGTCAGCGTTGAGCTTGTGCAGTGTGGACGAGGAAGAATCCAGACTGACCTTGTGCTGCTGAGCGATGTAGCGGTCCCTCGCCTCCTGGGTGGTCGATCCGAACAGTACGTCCATCTCCTCGATCGAGAGTCCTCGAGTCTCCGGGAGCCAGAATCCAAAGGCGGCAGAGAGGAGGTTGATCGCAGCAAACAAGAAAAAGATTCGTCCCTTGGGAAGACCGAGGATGAGGTAGGGCGTGATCTTGGTCATGGTGTAGTTGAAAGCCCACTGGGTCGCCGCGGCGGTGGCCTGCGAGAGAGAAGGTGTCAGAACAACCTTCAGAAGTGGGGAATGAGAGGACGAAGCAGGCGAGCAAAGTTGACTGACCATTCCGTAGTGTCGGAGACGCATCGGGAAGATCTCTGAGCAGTACACCCAGGGGACAGGGCCCCACGAGAAGCAGTAGGGGATGACGAAGCAGTAGATCATCGCGGCCATGGCCATGGATGCTGGTGCGACGGGTGCGGTGACTCCAGCAGCAACGACTTTGGGCGGGTGGGTGATGAAGATGGCTCCGATGATCCAGAGGAAGAACGACATGCCGAGTCCTCCGAACCCGAGCGCCTTCTTTCGACCAATCTTCTCGATCCCGAGGAAGATGAAGACCGAGGTGGCGACAATCTTGACGATCCCGTAGATCCCAGACGCGAGCAGTCCGACCGAGGTGCCGGTGAGTCCGATCGTCTTGAAGATCTGAGGCGCGTAGTACGAGATCGAGTTTTGTCCGGCCCACTGTTGCAAGGAAAACGAATCGCGGGAAAAGGCATGAGCATGGTCAGGGGAAGCACTACGCTTCGATAGGCTGCAAAGAAAGCAAGGGGCTAACCTGTTGCAGGAAGAAGGCGCCGAAGGCGATGAAGAACCTAATCTTCATCCCGGGGGCGAGGCACTCCTTCCACGAGGTTCCGGCGGTGGTCTCGACCTCCTCGCGGTGGGCGGCGACCATCTCGGCCATCTCCTCCTGCACTCGAGGGTCCTCGGTTCCACGCTTTCGGGCCCACGCGAGGTTGGCGAGCGCCTGATCCTCGCGTCCCTTGGAGATGAGCCATCGGGGGGATTCCCTGATGATGGGGAGAAGCAGCAACATGATCACGCATGGGAAGCACTGCGCTCCGATGGGCTGTGGAAGAGGGAGAGCAAGTGAAGCGATGTTAGCACAGATGTACAACCAAATGAACGTCGGCGGGCGGAGGAGAGATGAGATGACGCACCACTCGCCACGACGAGGACTTGTGCTGAAAGGGTTAAGAGCAGGGTTTAGGTTAGCTACGGCTGAGAGGTCCGGGCTGGCAAAGGTTTGAACCAACCTTGATAGCTGACACCGAGATGATGTACTCGAGCCAGTACGAGGCGGCGACTCCGATGACGACAACGATCTGGAACATCCCCGTGATTCGTCCTCGGACGTTCTTGGGAGCCATCTCAGCAACGTAGGTAGGGCAGATGACCTGGGAGATTGGAAGGAGGAGGTCAGACGGGGAGTCAGACGAAGCGAGGAGGTTGTGCGACGCGCGCGAGCAAACGGGACTGACCGACATGATTCCGACTCCAAACCCAGCAATCACTCGTCCAGCGTACATGGGCGCCAAATCGTGCATTGCGACCGTCTTTGGAGTCGCACAGGGGCCGGACGGGGGTGGCAGGCGAGGAAAGGGAGTGGGTGGAGATGGCAAGGGCGAGGGCGAGGGCGAGGTCAGATTGGGCCGTTTTTCTCGCTTCATCGTGAGTCCTGTACTCACCTGAGCGATAGATCCGACGAGGAAGATGAAGGATCCGACGAAGAGTCCGTTCTTGCGGCCGAGCTTTCCACAGATCCATCCTCCACCGAGCGCTCCAAAGAAAGCACCGACCTGGACGAGAGACGCACCGAGTCAGCACTGGCCGCACGAGCGCGAGAAGCACATTGGCTGAACGCACCTGGAGAAGCGAGACAACGTTGGAGGTGATGTCGGCAATCTCCTTCGGGGACTTCTTGGTGAAGCCGAAGTCGTCGGTGAACGGCTGGAGTTAGGGAGATCGAGAGAAGTCAGGCCAGGCTCGAGCACATCCAGGCGTCCGGGGCATCTAAAACTCACCTTAGTGTTGACGATTCCTCCAGCAACACCCGTGTCGTATCCTATAAACAGGGACGAGCGGAAGGCAGGTCAGCGCGCGGTCTCGACCGAGTTTGAACCCGGGACAGGTCCACCTCCTGTCGCCCTCCACTCTTCTGCGCTCCGCCTCAGAGGACGACGCGGTCTTCCACTCACCGAACAGGAAGATTCCGAGGTAAGCGATGAGGGTGAGCAGATACTGCAAGACGGTGGAGGAGCCCAGTCCGAGGTCAGCCTGGCGAGTTTCTCCGCGTCTGCTCGACAGCACATGGAACGCGACTGACCACTCGCGAGTTCTGCGCCATCGTGTCCTCTCCTGTCGAGTACACCTGCGTGTCTGCCTTCTGCTTGCCGAAGATACCCATCCTGGATGCTTGTCGAGGTCTGTACGCGAGGGAACAGGTGGTCCGGAGGGAAGGGAAAGCGAAGGAATCCAAGTGCGTGGGCGTGGTCGTCGAGTGGGAACAGACAGGTCCGAGGCCGGGAGGGAAGATCGGAGCAGACCGTTGGTAGCCGTCAACAGGGGAGGCAGAGGAGGGAAGCAGAAAGGACACATGGTCAGCTCCAGAGGTCGCGCATGCCCGACTCGGAGCGAGATGGACGAGAGCGTACGCACCAGGTTGAGTTGGGTGGGGAGGTGCTGGTGGTTTGCGGGGAAGAGGTTGTCCAAGGTTTGGACGTCTTTCTAGCCCTCGTCTCCGGACCGCGAGCGGACCGGCAGGGAGAGGGAAGAAACAGTGGTGCTGATTGAACTCCGGCCAGGTCACCTGCCTCAGTGCCGCGCCTCCTGCGAGTCCTGGCGATCGGAAAGCTCGCGCTCAATACGCCAAGGAACGACCGGTACGGAGTAGCCCGTCCAGAAGGAGACGAACGAAGACGACCGGCCCAGCCCGGCATCCTCCTCCGAAGCTCGCGTTCGTGCTCCTTGTTGCAATGCGCCAGTGCATCAGCGTGGGTCTATATCGAGTAGACAACGCGGGGAGGTGTACGGGGCCCTCCCTCGTCGTCGAGATGGAGGGAAGGTGGGGCGGGCGAGAAACAACAGCGGGCCGGGCGGCCACATGGGTTCCGAGGTTCAGCCCAGGCCCGGCTGGGAGGCCATCCGGTCCATCCGACAGAGAGCCCTGCGCAGGGGAGACCCAGATCCAAAGCATCAGCACTTTCACCCAGGGGCTCCAGAATCGAGCAGGACGAGACCCACAATGAAGAGAGGGGAAGCTCAACGTACAGCCTGCTCAGCGAGCTCAACCCAGCTTTGGCCATCGTACAAAGCCCTCCGAGCGAGGACTTCAAGTCGGTGCTCCTGCGACGAAGCTGAGGAGCTGTGTATGTGTCGTGTCCTTGGATCAAGTGAACCGAGAAGGAGCGGGATTGTCCGGGTGGAGGCTGATGCTCTCGGAGATTAAATGGTGAGCTCCCATCGAGGCGTCCGTTCCCAGGCTGGACCGAGGCTGCCTTCTCTGCTCGACGCCTCGTGACGACGAGTCCTCCGGATGGTGGTGCAGCCAAGAAAGTGGTTCGGAACGGATGCGATGGTCTATGCCGAACCGTGAGAACAAGAGCTAGCATGAGTCAGTCGTCTTCTGACGGCGAGCAGGAGGATGCGGTCCTGCCAGGCGAGTCGGACAGCGGTGCTCGCCCTGACTTGACTGGGATGAATCCAGTTGCCGTAGACAGTCTTGTACAGACAGACTGGGATCAGTTCGGTGGACTCACGAAGATCTCAGAAAATAGGTGACGGTCACCAACTAGCAACAGCCCGACACAACACGACTGCCATTTGAGCCGAGATCGGCCCGTCACCAGCAGCCAATCTGCAGGAACTCGTCTCCAGACTGCCATCATGGACGAAAACGAATGTTAACGCGATGGGTATGGCGGCGGACGGAGGCGGCTGAGGACGGGTAGGAGGGCCAGGGCGAGGGGTGAGCTCACCCAGACCCCTCCGACCGACCGTTCTGCTGGCTGAGCGGTCAGACAGAGCCGGATGATGACGCGGGCGAGTCCGATAGTCACATAGGAAGGTAGCCGATGGTTATGGGAGTCGGAGAGCTAGCTGGCTCTTCGTTATGTTGCTGGACGTTGCCAGCCAACTGGGGGAACGGCGACCCAGTCGAGCTCACCGCGTCGGATCCCTCCCCACAGACAGCCAGCAACCACAGCCCTACAACCTGGCAGGCTTGGCCACATCACGCGACCAAGCAGCTGCCTGATAACCTCACACTCTATCCACCGGTTTCGCACGAGATGTCCGCCCAGTCGTCGTCATCGTCTCCCTCGACGTCGTTCAACGCGAGCTTCGGCCAGCACACCTCGTTTACCTCCGCCGACACGTCCGTCGAGCACACGCCAAGCCAGCCGCTCGACAGCGGCACCATAGAACAGGCGGCAGCAAGTCTGTTCCCACCCAGTGAGTTTCGCAAGTTTGCCGACAGACGTGACGAGCTCAGTCCCAGCTCACTTCTCTTCGCCGTTCTCCGTCAGGGCCGTCATCATCGCCTGTCGGCCAGCCGCGCCCAAACACTGCAACCTCGACCATCTCGATGCAAGCCGTGGCGCCTACCAATATCAGCGTAGACAACATTGTCAGCACCAGCGCTGACCGTTCCGCCCAGCAGCTCTCCCCATCTTCAGTCGCGTCCTCTTCCGCCACCCTCTCTGCACCTCCACTCGCCCAGACCACCTCCGAGACCGTTCAGAAGACCAGGAAGACTCCCAAAAGGCACTGGGATATGGTTCCCATGTCAGTGCAGCATCCGTTGCTTCGCTGAGACATATCCCGTCGTGCTGACGTTCAGGTTGCCTCTGCTAATCTCAGGCCATACGACGGCACGAACAATGGACCCAAGGGTTCCCTCACCACCGGAGGCTGCGCTTTCTGCAAGGAGGCGGGGAAGCGATGCCGAATGAAGGACGGATGGGACGAGGGCGATCCGTGCGAGTGGTGCAAGGCGGCAGGGGTCGTCTGCTCACGTGAGTCATCTCAGTCTGTCTCACGTCTTGATTCCCTTCGACGGATCTCACACTGCTTACCTTTAATGCGAGCAGTACAATCGGTCACCTCCGCCGTCGGCTCAAGCTCGTCCAACGCATCTGCACAACCGCCTCGGAACCTGTCCGTGGCTCCTCCGAGGAAACGCACCTCCTCCTCCCAGATGGAACGAGTTCAATCGGGTTCGTTCGTCTCGTCACGACAGTTGACTCTGTGCTCGATTGCTGACATAACCTTATCCTGTCACTCCGTAGCTCCGATTACCTCCTCAACCTCACATCCAGCTCCCAACCCGAAACGACGTCGCTCATCCGACCATCCGCCACCAAAGGAGAACACAATGGCTCGGATGCAGTTCCAGCTCGGCAAACTCACGGAACGAATAGCGGCCTATGAAGCTGGGACGTCCTCTTCCTCGTCCGATGACGAAGAGGACGAAGACGCCAGACTCGACTTTACCCTGCCTCCGTACTCGAGCTCGAGGCCGACGGACGAGATGGCTTTCGACGTCAGTACCTCTGCTCTCCTCTCGGTCTATCCCGTCCGTCAGAGATTACTGACTCGCTGTCGCCTGTCGTCCTTGGTCATTGCTTTCGCTAGCCGGCCGTCCACTCGTCGTCCGCCTTGCTCGCGTCTCCAAACCCGTTGATCGTGGCGCAGGAGAGGCTGCTGGTGAGGCTGACGAAGACGGTGGTGGAGAAGGACGCGGAGGTGAAACGGCTGCAGGCGGAGCTGGAAGTCTTGAAGGCAGAACGATCAGGAGGTCAGACGGATTAGACTCGCAACGACGCATCTTTTTACACACGACTTTTTAATGACAATGATGACCCTTTCGACCTCTATGCCGCTCGCTCGTACAGTGAAAGAGCCCATGAGATGCTAAAGAAGGTAGCCATCATCTAATCTAAAGCAAGACCTCGTTCGCGGACGACTTGTTGAGCACCTTCTGCGGGAGGACGATGCACGACCGGACGCAGACCTCCTTGGCGACAGAGACGTCGTTGGCGAGGATCGTGACAGACTTGACGGGCTTCTGGCCGGCGGTCCACCAGAGGTCCTCCGGCTCTCCCGAGACGCGAGCCCACGCTCCGCTGCAGGATGAGCAAGCACGAGAAGGGTCGGACGAGTCAGTGCCCTGCCCATCCACCGACCGAAACAGACCAGACCATACGAGGAGACCTGACGAGTCGACTCCACTCACATCTTGCAATCCGCCGCCACGATCGACCAGATTACGACCGAGTTTTTCTCAAGCACCGTCCCCTCGAGCACGATCGAGTCCGCCACCCTGACCCCCTTCCCAACCACCACATTCCTCCCGATCGACACGTTCGGCCCAATCTTCGCCGACGGATCCACCTGCGCCGACGGGTCGATGAACACCGCTCCCACAATCTCCGGGCCCTTTCCTGCCTCCGACTTTGCCGGAGGCGAGAGCTTGACCAGCGTCGAGGAGGACGGGTCCTTGGCGAACTGGGAGAGGTAGTGCGCTTGAGCAGGGAGGGCGGATCCGGCGGATTTGATCTGGGACCAGTAGCCCTTGGTCTCGTAGACGTAGAGCTTCTTGGAGGCGGCGAGACGGGTGATGACGTCCTGCTCGAGGTGGATGACGTCGTCTGGTTCGGAGGTAGGGTCTTCGGCGGCGAGCTTGGCCTTGTCCTCGATGGCGAACGAGATCTCGTCGAAGACGGACTTGTCGAACTGCGAGCAGGTGGGGGAGGGCGCTCGGTCAGACCACACGCTGGAACAGGAGCAAGTGCACAGGGCGAAGAGGAGACGTACGAGGTAGATACCCGTGTTGATCATGGACGAGATGTACGACTCTGGCTTCTCGACGTAGTGGACTCCGAGGTCACCCTCCTTGACGACGACTCCAAAGCGAGACTCTGACCCTCGGGGCGCCTGCTTTGCGACGATGGAGGCGACTCCTCGGTGCTTGGAGTGGAACTCTTGGAGCTCAGTGAGAGGAAAGCTCGAGCAGATGTCGGCGTTGAGGATGAAGATCTGCTCTGGCTTGCCCCGGAGGATCGCGTCTCGGAACTGGCAGGGGGAGAAGCGCGAGGCCGAGGTGAGCTTGCGTTTGTTTGTTCCATCACACGCGCCTCGATGCTTGTAGAGGGAACAAGACGCGTCTAGATTCGCAAGACTTACGTGATAGAGTCCTCCTGCTGTTCCGAGGGCTCTGAACTCTCGGAGGTAGCTGTGCGATGAGGGCAGATGCGGGGTGAGCTCGGGATTGGCCGTCTCGGACGTGAGCTGGCCCATCTCAGCCAGTCCGATCTGGGACCTGCCCTGCGACGGCTGTGACTCACCTGATGGCGATGTTTGGGAACTCTCGCTTGACCTCCTTGATAAAGTCGGCGAAGACCGAGTCCTCGTAGACGCCAAGCAGGAGGATCTCTGTGAGACCCTGGACGCGGGCGAGCGCCGAGATCTGGTGCCACACCATCGCCTGTAGGAAAACAACAGAGCCACGCTCAGCTGAATGCCGAGACAGACAGAGATGAAGGCGCGACGCACCTTTCCGGCTGCTACGGGGAACAGCGGCTTTGGCGACTGGAGCGAGAGCGGACGGAAGCGAGTGCCCTTGGCTGGCCCGCCGACGAGGATGATACCTGGGAGCGCAAGGTGTGGTTGTCAGCTCGTCCGCCGCGCGGCTCATGTCAGACGAGGGCTGACCTTTTGTGGACATGTTTGAGAGATGAGTGGGCGGTTCTGGAGAGGCCTGGGTGGAGGGTGAGATGCAACGTGCGAGCCCGAGAGTTGGGATGAGCTCGACGGATCCGTCCCTCGCCTCTTCTGACCCCGAACCAGATCACCCGAACCAGATCAACTTCGTCAATCATCTTTCTTCCTCGTACTACGACTCGATATGGCCAACGCTCCTACTCTACTGTCGATCCCGCCAGAGTAAGTCGTCCTCCCGCGTGCCCTCGTTAGCCTAGGGCGTTCTGAGCTCGAGCTCACCCCTCTGGCTCCCTCTCCGTCCATCTCGCCACTCGCAGACTTCACCGCACCATCGCTCTCGCTCTGCATGACCCTCTCCAGCTACCCACGACCTCGAGACTGGTGAACGGACTGTTTGATGTCCCCCGACCGACGCTGCAGGGGGATCCCGGTCGACGAGGGTTGCTCGCGCTCTCGCAGACGTGCAAGGCGATGCGGGACGTCGCCCAGCCGATCCTCTTCTCCCGAATCGAGGTCGACTCGATTGCAAAGCTCAGAGGAGTCACAGGCCGAGACGAGGACGGCGACGAGGAGGCAGAGACAGACGAGGAGGTAGCCAGGAGAAAGCAGCTCTGCGGGGCAGTCCGGTGAGTCTTCGCCACTCTGATGAGTCGCCCGACCGGCGAGGGACAAGAGCTGACGGCCGGCTCCGTGTCTTGCAGATGGCTTCACATCGACTTCGGCCTCTTCCTTGGTCACGACCTGCTCAACTACTGGCAACAGACCCTCCCGCTCCTCCAGGCTCTCGTCACCGCCACTACGGACGTTCGCGTGCTCTCGCTCGCGGCCGGCCGATTCGACGCGCTCATCCTCTCGCACCTCGTCCTTCACATCCACACCCACTCGCTTCTTCCGATGCTCTCCTCGTTCGGTCTCCGAGAAGAATCCATCCGCAACCCGCCTGGCGCGCCATCCCACGACGCGATGGTCGCCCTCCTGCCGTTCTTCGAAGGAAGAGCCGGCCTCAAGTGGATCCAGATCGACACCGCCCAGGGGATCCTACCCAATCGATTCGAGCTCATGGCCGATAAGTGGAGAGCGAACGGGACCAGACTCAGGGGCCTCAGGGTGACCGTGGATGGCGACGCCAACGACAGCAGGGCCGTGCTCGGCCTACTCCAGGGGCAAGGCGATCCCGGGGATGAGCATCTGCTCGAAGACATCAGAGAGCTCGTGATCCACGTTCCTAGCTGGCCTCAGTACGCCAGCGCGCCGACAGCTCTGACCTACATCGTGAGTCCGACATCCTGCGGTTCTCTGTCGCCATGATCGAAGCTCACACGTCCTCTTTTTTGCCTTGCGTACAGAACCCGCATACGCCCATCCTCTCTCCTCTCACCCACCTGCACACTCTCTCGCTCGGCTTTGGGTTTGGTCCTGCCAACTCGACCGTGTTCAAGGACGCGACCGTCTCGCTCGCGAGCGCGATCCCCTCGCTCGAGCTCGTCTTCTGGCCGGGCTTCAGGAGACCGAACCGAGTTTACGCCGTCTCAATCAGTCGAAGACCCAAGATGGACAAGGACGGCGAGTGGGAGGACGTGACCGAGGACGACCTCGTGCTGATGGGCATGGTCGGAGGCGAGGCAGGGTTCCGGACCGATGAGTGGGCTGAGAGCGTCGGAGGGGAGTGGGATTGGCCAAAGCTGCTCGCTTGAGGAGATTTGACGATTCATCTGTACTTGTACTAGAGACCTCCTATGCGTACACTTCACGATCAGATGTCTCGAGATGTGGGGCGATGGACTGCGCGACCGAACCGGCGGAAAGGACCGGCGGGGGGCCCGACGCAACCCTCCTCCCACCTCTGACTCCTCAGCTCAAGCTCCACACCCACAAATGGCTCCTCTCACACTTACAGTAGTGGGTCTGACACTCTCCAAACGTCCGTTGAACTTGATGACTGCTGACTGCTCCTGGTCGACCTTGACAGGTCCGTCACGGCGAATCGAAGGTGCGTCGAGTTGAGCTCGAGCTCGCGTCACTCCCTCCCTTCATCCGCCTTTGAGTTGCTGACACGACCTTTTGGCCTTGCAGGACAATCTCGTGTGTCTGAGCTTCTGTCTCGACACCACCTGAGTAGGTCTCTGACACTGACACATGTCCGAAATTCTCGTCTTACGAACAGCGGCCCGTCTGGGCTGGATGTGAGCTCGACCTCCCCGACTTCTCCACCCTACCGTCACGTCACTCCGCTGATCTTGCCTTGTTCCCTCACCTTCCAGACAAGGACGCTCCTCTTTCCTCCCACGGTATCAATCAAGCAAAACGGGTCGGAGCGTACTTTGCCGACACGCCCATCACAGCCGTCTACGCGTCACCGCTGGTGAGTGCCCGATATCGCAGCTGCGGAGTATTCGTCCAATGACCTAGCTGACTTAGTCTGCCAATACATCTTTAATCTGTCTAGCTTCGAGCTCGATGGACTGGCGAGCAGATCCAGCAGCAAAACAAGTCGCACCCGCCCATCACCTTCTCGCCCTTGCTGAAAGAGCAGTACGTAGCCTTCGCTCTCAGCCGAACGTATACAAGGCAAATCAATGTCTGACAAAGCTTCCACTCTCATCTCATGACACATCAGGTTTTTTGGCGCGATGGAAGGCGTCACCTTCGACCAGTCCCCGATGCGCGAGGACCGCCGAGACTTCACCTTTCCCGAAGGAGAGACGTTAGACGATGTGGCCAAGCGGGCGGACGAGTATGTGCCTCTCACGATCCATCCACATGCAACCTTGCTACTGCTGACACGCCTTCCCGTCTTTGCGTGCAGGGCGATCGACACGTTCATCATGCCTCACGTGCTTGAGGCTGCGAAGCAGACTTCAGACGAGCCCGTCCATGTTTTTGTAGCAGCGCACGGGATCTTCAACGCCGAGTTCATCGGCGCGCTGTTGAGGCGACGGGTCGAGGGCGAGGGGTCGGGTTGGAGCAAGGCCGGAATGACCAGTCAGTGACCCACGTTCGGCAAAGCAGGCATCGTCGCTTTGCTGTCCTCTGTTTTGTCCTTGTCGTACAGCCCCTGACGCTTCGTCTTCAACTGTCTCTTTCGCCTCAGACACTGGCTGGCATCGTCTCGAACTCTCGCTCGCTGTCCGTCTCCATCTGATTCTCTTACTACAACCTGCCGTCCCCTGACTGACGGCCTCCCTCTACGACGTTTGTCTCGCAGGATCCCGATCATCCGCACCCGACGTCGCGCACCACGCCTCAGCCAGCTTACACGAACCAGTCGTCCATCCCGGCCGCCAACGCGCCGACCAAGCCGTCTTCGGACGCGTCTCAGCCGAAGCTGGACATCCAGATCAAGGCTGTCAATCAGACGTCGCATCTCGATGGCTTAGTGAGAGTGGAGGAGGGCGAAGTGGAGCAGATGACGGAGGAACAGAAGAGGACAAAGGAGGCACTCGCTGGAGGAGGAGGAAAGCTGTAAAGCCGAGGGTACCGACCTCCTGGAATCAAGCACCCTCGCTAGTACCGAAAGCAATATAAATCATCACATGTCTTTGTCCATACATAGCTCATCTTTGCAAGTCCTAGAACAAGAAGAGACTGAAGACGGACAGGGGTCCCCTCATCGAAATTTGGGCGTGCGCCGGTGGTGGTGAGCTCGACCGGATCGTCCTCCCTTCGAGAGAAGTAGTCCAACAACCGTCACAGTGCCGAGCACGACACACGCAGACCCACAACCCTTTCACCCACACTAGTGTTCATCGACTCAGCTTGTCGAGTGAGTTACCCATGCTCCCAGCCTCAGCGAGCTCAACCTCCCGGATGGCCGAAGCTCACCTTTCTCCCTCCCTCCACCTGTCGCTCGCTCAGCCGCACGACCACTTAACCAACTCAACCGACATGTCCGACCCATCTCAGTTTGAGGACGCGGACCCGTCCGCTCCTACGACGCCCAATTATGCTGCCCCTCGTCAACCCGGCGTGACGTACATCGACGACGAGACCCACGCTGCCCCGACCACTGAGGCGACCGGTCCTGTTCGCTCCGAGGCTGAGCTCCTGAGCGAGCAGATCCAGCAGGGCATGGTCTGGGACGACTACCCCGATGGCGTGGACGAAGACGATGACGAGATCTGGGACGAGTCGGAGGAGGAAGAGGAGGAGGCGCTGAGGCAGGGCGAGGTCAACGACGAGGACTGGGAGGGAGCAGAGCGAGGTCAGTACGCCGGTCCATCTCCCGACGACGAGTTTGGGCAGGCTGTAGATCAGCTCGACGGTCCCACCCAGCGCATGCAGCTTTCCGGCTTGTCGCTTGTGGCGGGCAGCTCTGGCTAGGTTGTCTGCCTTGAGCGTCGGCTCCGAATGTTGAGCTCACGCTTTCCGGTCGGTGTCCTCTTGCTCGCGTGCAGACTTCTCCAAGCAGTACAACCGACTCCGTCAATACCACAACGTAACCTCTGGAGCCAACTCGAACGCTGCGTCAACGTCCAAGACTGCTACTCGACCTGCGTCAGGGTCTGTGCCCATGCCGGCGCTGAACCGACCCCGTCGGCCGCCCCCGCAGAAGCCGACGGCCAACTCGACCGTCCAGGCGACCGGAGGAGACCAGCACTCGCAGAACCCCATCATCCTCTCCAAGCTGCTCAACCTCGACCCGTACGCGCCCGGACCGTCCGTCAACAGAAAGGCGGCGAGCGAAAAGGCAAACCAGAAGGACAAGGCCGACCGAGCGACCCAGGAGCAGGTGCTCGACCCGAGGACCAGACTCGTCCTCGTCAAGATGCTCAACCGTGGTGTGCTCAGGAAGGTCGAGGGATGCGTGTCGACAGGAAAGGAGGCCAACGTCTACCATGCGCTCCCAGGACTTGAGCCTCTGCCCGCGACGCCCTCAAACCCCCATCCTGTCCCTCTACCGCCGCACATCGCGCTCAAGATCTACAAGACATCGATCCTCGTTTTTAAGGACCGAGATCGCTATGTCACGGGAGAGCACAGGTTCAGAAACGGTTACGGAAAGGGGAACCCTCGAAAGATGGTCCGAAGTGAGTCATCGTCTCCTCTCTCTGTCTCCTCTCTTTTGTCCGCGTCCTGATCTGGCACTCTAACTTCCGTACGTCAGTGTGGGCCGAGAAGGAGATGCGAAACTTGAAGCGACTCGAGAACGAGGGAGTTCGCTGTCCTCGCCCGATCGAGGTCCGCGAGAACGTGCTCGCGATGGAGTTCCTTGGAGACGACGAGGGATGGGCCTCGCCTCGTCTGAAGGACGCACCCGCCATGGACCCGTCTTCGCTCGCGGACCTGTACGCCGAGCTGATGATCATCATGCGAGTCATGTACCAGCGATGCAGACTCGTCCACGCCGACCTGTCAGAGTACAACATCCTGTGGGTCACTCGTCACGACACTATCGCTCGAAGCATCGTTCTGACCGACAGCCATTCTTTTTTCGCAGTTACCACGAGGGCCACCTGTACATCATCGACGTCTCTCAATCCGTCGAGCACGACCACCCCTCGTCGTACGACTTCCTTCGATCCGACATCCGAAACGTCATGGACTTCTTCAAGAAGCTCTCCAAGGGAGAGGTCCGCACCCTCGGCGCCCGTAAAACCTTTGAGTTCGTCACCCGCGAGGACATCGGCTCCAACCTCCCAGGCGCCGTTCGCGAGAGGCAAAAGTTCCGCAGCGGAGAAGACAAGCGCGAGAAGGGCGAGGTCGACGAGGAGATGGAGGGCTGGGAACGAGTCCTTCGCGAGTGGATCGATACCGAGGGAGGAGCGATCGACGACGAGGATGACGAGGTCGAGGCCGCTTCAGTGTCCAAGCTGCCGGTAGTGGATGAAGACTCGCTCGCCAACCCGTTTGCCAACCCTCTCGCCACCTTCAACCCTTCGACCTCCTCCCAACCCGCTTCCATCTCCCGTCCGTCGCCCACCTCCGCCTCGTCCTCGTCGATGCCCAAGTCCCAAGCCGAGATCGACCAAGCTCAAGACGAAGCCATTTTCCTCTCGTCCTACATCCCGCGAAACCTGTCGGAGGTGTACGACCCCGAGCGCGATGTCGAGCTCGTCAAGCGCGGAGAGGGCGGGGATCTCATCTACGCTCGGTCTGGAGGCGTAGGGATCGTCGGTGTCGATGCGGATGGCAAGAAGAAGAAGACTGTCGCGTTTGATGGAGAAGAGATCGAGGAGGAGAGCGAAGGCGAGGACGAGGACGGAAGTGGGAGTGAGGATGCGAGCGGGGAAGAGGGAGAGGGCTTCGACAAGGCTCAGCCGAGGGGGAAGAGGCATGAGGATCGGGAGGCAAAGAAGGAGAGGAAGAAGGCATTGAAGGAGGAGACGAGGGAAAAGAGGAAGGAGAAGATCCCAAAGAAGGAGAAGAAGAAGAAGGTCAAGGCGACTGCGGCGGGGAAGCACTAGGTAGTGCTTGTGTGCTATGCATGCGTGCTCGTTCCTCGTCCACTCGGGATCGGGTCATCATGAAAGAGGCTGAAGGAACCATGCATACACCGACTCGACTCGAAAGACCCAAAAGCTAAGAGCACTCGCGGGGACTAGACTGATCGTGCTGGAATCCTTCCCGCATACACCCCTCCCCTTCTCCCAGCACTACGGGATCCAATCCCCATCCGAATTCTCCTCTGCCATCTCCGGGAAATCCACAGGCACCTCCCCAAACCCACCGAACCCCGCTTCCCCTTCACTCTCCTCCTCCTCATCCTCCAATCCAAACCCACCCATCGCCCTGATCTCCCCCTCTGCCTCCTCCCTCCCGCCACCACCACCCGCACGACGGACATAGTCCTCCCTAAACGCCCTGAACCGCGCCAGCGCCTCGGGCGCGATATGCAACTCCTCTGCAGGCTGCCAGGGCGGTGAATCCGGCATCGCCGGTATCGGTCGTGGAGGATGTGCGTCACCTGAGCCGTCGAGCGGACGCATCTCTGGTGGGGGGGGGGAGAAGCTAGGTGATGGGGAGCGAGTGAGCGGGGCGGGAGGTCGGGAGAGGGGTGTGGAGGAGAGCTGGATGTGATACCGCGAGGCGGAGGGTGAGGGGCGGAAGGCGGAGGAGAGGAGGACTGGGTTGCGGGTGTGGAGATTGAGGGCTTCTCGGGTCGTATGGGTGTGAGAGGAGTGGGTGCGGGTGGGTTGGGAGTGGGAGTGAGAGTGGGACGGGGGCCGGACGAGAAGGGACGGACCCGGTGGGGGTGGGCGGCGTTTGAGGCGGATGTGCTGAGCAGATGATGATAAAGACGGTGGAGGGATGTCAGTGTGATGAGCGGTCAGAAGAACGAGGCATCGACAACGTCAAGGAGGACGAGCAGAGGCGGGGGCAGGCGAGCTCCGGCTTGAGTTGAAGCCACATGGGCGACGTCGCTCCTCGTTACTCAGAGGTCAACGATCAAAAGAGGTGTCGGTAACGACGCGACCACCGACAGGTAAGACCTTTACCCTGTCGGACCCTCTGTATGCTCGTGTGAAAGCAAGGACAGGATCAAGTCCGTTCGCCCGGACATGTCGGCGGTCTCCGACATCGCCCACCCTTCCACTCGACCATCCGACCCTGAGCATTGTCCGGAGCAGCACAAGCATCACTGCAATGATAGGGAACGATTGACTCACCCTCACAAGCGCAACCACCAACGCTTTCGCCCTCTCATCCTCCGGATCGAGATCGTTTGCGAGCTCAGCGAGCATTCCTCCTCCGATCCCACCCTCAACCCGCTTGCGCTTCCTCGGTCGCTCGCCGTCCTCGAGACAGTCCTCGGCTTGGGCGGCTTCTTTGTCGAGGAGGGAGTGGGACGCGTCCGAGATCATGTCGAGCAGTTTGGACGAGAGGAGCGAGGTGTGCGAGTGCGGGGTCCTGCGCGCGAAGGGAGAGAGTCACCCGGTCAGCGTGTGAGCTCGAGAGGCGAGATGAGACGAGAGCTGGACGTACGGTTTACCCATTTTGGATGCGTGTGTGTGCGTGGGTGGCTTGCTTGTAAGCTGCCTTTTGGGAGGAAAGGAGAGGATGGAGGGTTGGGTGACGCGAGGGCGAGCGAGTCGCGACCCTCGAGGAAAGAAGCTGTGCTCCGTCTCCCTCGTCCTTTTCACGAGCTGGACGACGTGGCCAGCCAGACATCCATCCTCTTCTCCTCCGTCTCTTCCCATCTCGTGCTCGAAGCATCTTCGTCCTGCTCGTTTCCACATGGAGACGTACGAGCTCGTCCATGATCTAGCTCTCACGCTTCTGCTCCATCCATGAGCAGCCGCCGTGTTGAGCTTGAACCCGAACGAGCTCGCAGGACGCAGCCCCTTCTCCCTTTCCTTCCATCCCTCTTTCACTTTCCTTTCCCTTGCCCTATGCACCCACTCGCCCTTGCCTGGAAACCCGTCCATACTCTATGACGTGGTCGCTCCAACTAGCGAACTCTGTGGAAGATCGACGACTACCCGGCGCCGACAAACGCTGGGGGTATCGTCCTCCTACCCGTTCAATCGGAGCCCGTCCTCGGTACCCGTGATTCTCAACCTGCTCGCAGGAGGAGTTGGAGAAAGGGAAGGGCTGGAGGAACTCATCTTGGTCCACGCTTGCTTGAACGTTACCTCCGGTCTATGCGAGTACTAAACGAAGCTGTCATTTCTCTCGTGCTTTACGCTATCTCTTTTTTGTTTCTTTTTGCGGACCCGATCTATGTGTCGTGCTCGTGAAGTATCTGTCGTTGATGAGAAAGAAAGCAAAGCAAAGAGAAAGTGCATGTGAGGTCGAAAGCCGTGGAAGGCGAGAAAGACGGCTCACGTATCTGAAGGCCCACTCGGTTTGGCGGCGGCGGCCCGACCAAGATGAAGCCGTTGGGGGTTGATTATGAAAGCGAACAGATTATCATCAGATCGCCTCACAGCTCATCTCCCGCCCCTGCGTCCATCGCGTCCGACCTCGTCCTCGAAACTGTCCCTGATCACCCCGCCCCGTCCGCTATCCACCTCGACTGCATCATCGTCATCACCCTCAAGCTCATACTCCTCGACTCCACCGTCCCTATTCACCGCGCTGTAGCCGGCCTCTCGCTCGCCCTCTTTACTCGCCGTCAACGGGGACAGCGTCGACACCCCAAACGACGGCGACATGTACGCTGCGATGAGCGCGAGGACAAGGAGATAGAGCATGAACGAGATGGAGAACATGACTGCATCGACACAAAGCATCAGTCAAGTCGTCAGCAGGCGGTCTGGATCCTTGGAACCAAGGGGAAAAGAAAGGAAAAGACGAACTGAGCATGTACGTGACCCCGTCCATCCCCGATGCATCGACCGACTTGAGCTCCTCGTCCGTCGCCGAGAGGAAGATACACCCGACGAGGAAAAGCAGGTACGGGTACAGGTGCTGCCACCCGCGCACACCCTCACCCTCAGGTCCCTCGCCGGAGGGCTGGTCCTTGAGGATCACAAAGATCTCGACGATACGGACGACACCAGCTGCTCCAAGAGCATACCTGGAGATCACGACAAAGCGAGCGAGTGCATCAGCAAGACGACAAGGCGAGAGGACGAGGGAAAGCAAAAAAAGGGAAGAGACGAACCCGAGGATCTTGTGCACCATCGACGAGATCATGAGCTTCTGGACGTGGCCTCCGAACGCGTAGCCGGTCATGATAAAGACAATGGCAGGGAATGCGTTACGCTTGCCCATCAGGGAGACGAAGACGCCGAGGAGACCGCCAGTGAGCCAGAGGAGACCGAGCGCGGTGTGTTGCATGTCTGCGGACGAGATAGGCAGGACGTGTCAGTCGAATTCGAACCCGGACGGCGCGATGACAGATGCAGGGGCTGACCTTTGTGAGACCAGCCGTCGCTGTGACGCATGCTGAGGGTGTTGATGAGGCCAAAGCTTGTAATCATGAGCGAGTCCTGCGACGAAGAGGGGAAGATGCCATCAGCAGACGTTCTCAGACGAATTACAGTGATCAGCTTCAAGGATTGGACTCACGTAGAACTCTTGCGGTCGACCTCGCTTTGCGATCCATTCGCGACCGCAGTACATGGCGATCTGGGCGGGAGTGAGAGGGTCCGTGTCAGTAGCTGTGAGGCAGCGATCCGGCATCGACCCGGACAACTCACCGTGAGCAGTGTGCCGTAGACCAGATATGACGACCCAAACGTCCAGTGGGCGTAGCACTGAAGGGCCTCCTCGCCGAGGCAGTAGCCGAGGTAGGTCATCGCGCCAAAGAGGATCTGCGTCCATCCTGCAAAGAGAGGGTGTACATCGGCCGTTAGGTTTAAGCAGTGGCGCAGGTGTGAGAGAGGCAAGACTGGCCGACGAGAGGATACAGGCGTCCGAGAAAGCCGTGTAGACGCACGACGAGTGGACGAAGATGGGGAAGGTGAAGCTTGAGGTAGGCCCCAGAGGTGGACTGCAGGATGAGGAGCAGTACGATGACCCAGGCCATTGGCGAGTCTGAAACATAGTACAGGCGATAAGTCAGACTGGAAAAAGGTTTAAGGCGATACGAGTGAGGACTGACGAGCTGTCCGAGGGTATTCACGCCCTCCATGGTGATGTCCCAAGATGTAACCAGCGCTCGAGAGGGTGACGGTCATGGCCTGGAGGGATGGAAGATGTGGCAGCGGTCAGCGACCCGGGTAGATTTCTGCGCAAGATCATATCGACACACCTGTAGAGGTACGTGCCACCTTGACTTTCTGATGACGGCCAATCCAGATGAGAGAAGACAGGCGCGTCAGGATGGTGAGCTCGGATCCCCGATCGAGCGTCGAACTGCATTGCTAGGAGCTCGCCCGTACCCAGAAGCCCACCGCAGGCCGCGCAAGAGATCATCGTAGTCCGTAGAGATCATTCTTGGGGCGGAAAGGGTCTTGCCGGCTCGAGTACCGACTGTCGGAGGGTCCCGACAGCGGACTACTCCCTCCGTCGAGCTCACGTAAGCCCTAGGGCAGGTCTCCCAGAAGCTCGATGATGGCTACTTCCTGGCACATCATGACCGGGGAGGCGCCAACAGCTCTGTCATGCCCTACGTGGCCTCATAGCGGGTCGAAGTCGACCGTGCGAACGGACGAGCTCGCGTAGGCCGAACGCACTCTCCGCCTTGCCTGCGTCGACCTGTCATTCGCCCTCCGACCGACCACACCAGTTCCCAGAGTTCCAAGCACTCCAAGCAGCCGTCGAAAAGGAGCAAAGGGACAGTGTGCTCACTTGATCCCAAAGACCATGCCGAGCGGGAAGAGAAAGCCCCAGCAGAGCGACTGAACGCATATGTGTATCCAGATCAACGTCCCCGCAGGCTCAGACGTGTCCACCGAGACAGCGTGATGCGAGTGTCGAGCATCGAGAGACGCCATGTCGATGTGAGGGGAGGGTGTGGGAATCGTAGGCGTCCAGAGTGAGAGTTGACGGAACGCGAACGAGGCAGGGAGCGGAGAGTGAGCTCGCGCCAAACGCGACAGCGGCCATCCGCGGTCGTGGTAGCAGTCACCCGGGGTGTACCGATATATAGATCGAGTCGCACGGACATGGATCCGCTCAGACGGCAAACCTTCACGTGATCGAGCTCTGAGCTTGTAATATCGACTGATGTCTGTTCTGACTGATGACCGACCTGGCCGCCCCCCACGCGCCTTCGGCCCCTCGTCTCCTTTGACACGCCAACCACTCGGACCCAGGACAGCGTCCAGACAGCCTCCTCAATCTCCCTCGCTGGATCTGTAGCCTCGCATTCTCGCCGGCCGAGTCATGGCAACGACGTACCAGGGACAGGACGAGGCCGCGTACCGGACTGAGCTCACAGGAGACGACGGAGGGGCTCGCAGACGAGACGTCAGCTGGGACGACGAGGTCGTGCCCACGCTCAGGAAGAGTCAGTACATCTCCCTTGCGCTTCACAAACTCTGCTCGTAGGTCCAGGACGTGTGATGGATGTGTGTGGGTCAGGTGGGGACCTGCTCGACGAGCTCGGCGGAGGGAAGCCTCTCGGTTTGAGAGCTCAACGACAGCTCGACCTCGTCGGGCGTTCGTCCCATTGGATGCGCCTCGAGTCAGATCTCGATAGGAGCTCTGGTACAAAGTAACTTCGAGTTTTCGTGCAACTCCGCGAAGAAGAACCGTGTCACTCAGGCCTGACGTCAAAGGGAGAGCAAGCTCAGCTTCGCCTTTCCTGTCCACGCGCAACGCCGACCGGCTCGTGGACTACCCGCACGCTCGTCGAGCCGTCTGTGACGATTACATGGCACTCACGTATACGTAGCATGGGTCTGTGCTCTCGCTGTGTGTTCTCCACCACCGGCTGGGAGGGGCAGACTTGACTTGAGGGCTGAAGCTCCGACAGCTCGTCTGACACCGCGCTTCCCCTCGCCCCTCGTGCATGGCTCCTTTGCGTTCCGAGTCGGACGCATCCGTCCTTTTGAGCTGATCTTCTTCTCTTCGACGTTTCGCAGGGCTGGAGTCAGAGTCGGCGTTCCTGTCAAAGCGCCTGTCGAACCCCAAACCTACGCCGTCGCCTTCACCCCCTCAGCATCAGCCTCAATGGCATCGCCCTACTCCGACGCACGCCTATCGCCCATCACAAGATCTGCAGCCGATGGATCCGTACTCGAGCCCTGTCCATCGGAGTCCGGTCGTCGGGTCCAAGATCCCCGTCCCGGCTCACGGCAGCGCCAGGTCGCGACGCAAGGCCAGCGAAACCAACGGAGGCTACTCGTTTCCAAAGAGCGACGAGGAAGACTTTGGAGGTCGTTTCGTAGGAGAGAGCAGTAGTGGTGGCGATGGAGAGGTCTCGGAGACGGACGGCGGCCCCTCGCCCAGCCGCAACGGACCTCGGACGAGAACAAAGTCGACTCCTCTCGCCTTCTCAAAGCAGCCCGTCAACGGAGCCTACTCAACAACACCGCCTCACCCGACCCACATCACACCGCCTACGCAACTGCTCGATCTTCCCCCCAATCGTTACAAGCCTCGGACTCCCTCCCCGACTGATGCGCTTCTGTCGTCCGCCTCCAACACGTCCTCGCCCAACTCCAACACGTCCCCAAAGGTCCGCACCGTCGCCCTCCCGTACCCACCTACGCGGATACCAGCTCCAGCCCGGTCTCGCTCTGGTTCAGCCTCGTCCAACACCCGTCTCGGCCAAGCAGCGCTGTCCGGTCCGCCTCTCCCTCGGTCGGTGTCGGGAGGGTCGATGTCGCTCAACGGTACTCCTCACCTGGACGAGGACGACCCCTGGTCCGAGACGGAGGTCATCCGGTCCGACAGGATGATCAGAGACGAGGTCGCTCCGTTCCGGATCCTCTCGCCAGAATTGGTCGTCCCTGGAGCAGGAGGTCGGCTCGAGCTCGGAAAGGTCGACACCTTCACCGAACGAGAGCTCATGCGCCAGCAGCAGGGATCCGGACGGAGGGAGATGCTCGACATCGCCATCAAGGGTCACTCGAAAGCCGTCGCAGGCGGAGGGTCGATCGGGAAGGTGGAGGAGGTCGAGCTGAAGGACCACGACGGAGGATCGAGCAGTCACTCGCCCGTCGAACGAGCCAACGGATCCAGCCCAACACGCCGGCGCGTCAACAGTGCAGCAGGGATCAACGGCCACTCGCCCTCGCAGTCTTCGTCTACCCCAAACACGCCAAACGGCCGTCAAGCGTCTCGGACGAACCCTCAGCCTCGCAAGGCGTCCTCACCAGGACCGATGTTGTCGCTCGACCCGCCTCGTACACCTCGTGTCTCGACGACAAAGTCTCCAAACGGCACGAGAAAGGTCTCAACCTCTGCGACCAAGCCGAGAAGCGTGACCAAGTCGTTCTCCGCCGACGTGCGGTCGACAACACCAGACGAGGAGATGGAGATCGGAGGTTACCGGCTGAGCACGTTCGGGCCCGACTCGATCCCGCCACCGAGTCAGTCAAAGATGGATCCGAAGAGCTGGGACACGCAGATCATCCCTGGTGAGTCCGTCCGTCCGTCCGATCACGCACGTCACCGCTGCTTTCGGTGCGACCTTCAAATGGCTGACTTTCCTCTTCCGACTCTCAATCCCTCGTAGCCGCTCGGAAACTGCAAAAAGCCCCGAACCCGCTGGACAAATGGGAGGAGATGGGACCCGCCGAAGGCTCACCACTCAAGGGCAAGTCTTCTTGGAACGGCGAACAACCCCACCGCTTAGGAGGACCCTCGCTCGGGCTCGGGAACGGTCGACCCATCTTCAACGACACCACCCACGACCCTCAAACCGAGAACGTCGACTTTGGCGACCGTCAGATGGACGGACAGCATCCACCCACGTCTAACGGCTCTCGTCCGCCACCGCTCCAACCCTCGAACTCAAACGGTCAGTTGCGACCACCGATGGCAAGCGCGCTTTCGTCGACGGCTCAAAGGAACGGTCATAGGCCACCGAACAGTCCTGCGCCGTTCTCGGGTGGGGGGTGGGAGCCTCAGACGCGTCAGCCAGGACGGGTCGAGCAGCCGGGTCCTGGGCGGTCGTTGCAGTCGCAGCAGCAGCATCCGGGCAAGGCCGAGCGAGGCGAGGCGGGAGGGGAAGAGGGGAAGAGTAAAGGGTGTTGCGGGTGTTCGATCATGTAGTCGTCCTCGTTCCTCCTGGTTGCTCTGGTTCCCTTCTTTCTCTGTCTGTCTGTCGGGACGGCTTCGGCTCGTTTTTTTTCTCATTCTTTTCACGACTTCTTATGCCCTTCCTTCTTTTGCTTTCTCCGGATCTCTCATCCACATCTATCGCAACCCTCGCTCGCACCTCTTTTTTGCTCCTCTTCTGACCGCACTTGCTTTGTCTCCCCCCCTTTCTTATCTTTGTTCGCTTGGCCTACCTTACATCTCTCCCCATCTACACATGTTCTTGCATCTTCCTCGTCTCCGCTCAGGAAAGGGGTCATGGGTATCGCCGAAAGTAAGGTATCTCGTCTCGTCACATATCGAAGGTCGTCATAGTCGTCACTCTTCTGCCTGCGCTCACGCGATCGCACTCTGAACCTCCTCCTTCGCCCCCCTCCCCAGCGTCCACATTGTCTCCCTCGCCTCCTGCTCTCCGACCAGCCCCCAGACCTTCCGATGCTTCCTCACAGCCGCCACCAACCCCTCCAGCACTTCTCGGGTCTTGTTCACGACGCTCAGTCTGTCCGCGAGCGTGCTTCGGAAGTCTACTGCCTGGGTCAGGATTAGGAGGGTGGCGGGTGAAGATGATGCAGAAGGTTGGCAGGGATAGGTGATACAGGCTCGGATGGTTGCTGCTGGAGAGAGAAAGGAGAGAGGCGTACCGATCTCTCCAGCTGATGCGGAGTGAGACCATAATCAGCGACTCGTACGGGAAGAAAGATGAAAAGCAAAGTAGACTGACGTTCCGAACCTTCTCCTCTGCGACCGCGCGAGCACCTCGCTCCTGCTGGACGAGTACGTTGGCCTCGTCTCGCTGGCGCATGTAAGCCTCGCTGGTCAGACGGCCACGCTCAACCTGGCGAAAAGAGCTTGATGTCGTCAGCCTCGAGCTGAGCCAGGAAAACCGAGGAAGATGGCAGGACTCACATCGTTCCGTGCCGCGTCCAGCTCCGTCTTCTGCCGGTCGACGATGCGAGCGAAAGACGCCTTGCTCTCCGAGAGCTCAGTCCTCGCTTGCTCCTTCAGCCGTTCGATCTCCTTGGCCTGTGTGTCCTTGAGGTCCGCATGGGTCTGGTTCGCCTGCTCGAAGAACTGTCGGTTGTACGCCAATTCTCGCTCACGGAGGTCGTACAGCTGCTTGTAGGTGGCGCGCGACTGTCCGAGCTCGCTCTCAAGCTCCTTGATCCGGAAGTCTGTTGAGGTTCGGAGGGCGTTGAGCTCGTTGACGGACTATCCGGGACGAGAAGAGAAGGTCAGTTCAGCTGCATAAGCTACGACTGGGATTAGACCGTAAAGGAAGAACGCACGCGCTGCTGCTGCTGCTGCGTCTGGTCGGTGAGTTTCCTTGTTTGCTCGACGATGTTGGCTGCTTTGGTGGTCAACTGGGACTCTAGCTTCTTCCGCTCGGTCGCCCAGATCGCTCGAGACGATTCGAGCGCGGTGTCCTTCTCCTTCAGAGCCGCGTCCCTCTCGCGGACCGTCTGTTCCGCCTTCGCCTTTGCGGCGAAAGCTTGCTCCTTGTCCGAGTTGACGGCGTTGAACCGCGACCTGAGATGATCGGCCTCGGCCTGCGTGGAAGCGAGGTTGCCGGCCTGTTTCCAAATCTGTGAGCAGCACAAGATTCACAATCAGATCGAGCATGAAGCTCAGACGCGGAAGAGCGATGACAGTACTGACCTGCTCTTCTTGAGTCCGACACTTCTCTTGCAAAACCTCGTCCGCGCGCTCGTGACCAGCCGGCCCGACATCGACGGCGCTCTGCAGGCTGCTGATTCTTGCGACTTGCTCTTGTACGACGCTCTCGACCGATGCGAGCCGTGCCTGCAACTCGGCCTTGGCGGCGGCATGCTTTGCAGTGTCGTCAGCTGCCCTGGCGGCATCAGCCATGAAGAGGTCAGATTCCGTCTCGAGCTCGTCGATCCGGACGAGACGCTCTTTTGCGATTGCCTCGACAGACGCAAGTCGAGCCTGCAGGTCAGCGACGATCGACGCGTCCTGGAGCGCATCGGCTGTCGGCACCACTCGATTGGCGACGGCGGCAGCGCGTTCGGTCTTAAGATCGCCGATGAGGTCGAGACGCTCGGTCGCTAGCTTCTCGGCAGCTGCCAAACGCGCCTCCAGACCGGCGACGACAGATGCGGTGGCGGATGGATCGAGGGACGAAGCTGCGGCCGCCTCGACGTCTCGTCGCAGATTGGAGTTCTGTAAGCGTATGGCAGGCGTTAGTGTCGTGCACGATTGCCTAGAGACGCAGAGGAGCTTGGAACGGACCTTGAGCTTTTCCGCCTCGAGCTGACTGACCAGGTCTTCTGCTCTGGCGCTCGTTTGACGGACATACTCCCTCTGCGCGTCAGCCTCGACCAGGAGAGCATCGATGGTGGCCTGCTTGCTCTCGCTGGTCTCCTGTGCTGCCTTGAGCTGCTCCTTCAGAGCGGCGATCTCTGTGTCCTTGGCCGCCCGGTCGTCTCGAAGGTTTGACACGGTCGTCGAGGACGTCAGGAGACGATCCTCGAGTTTCTGGATCGACTCCTCTCGTTCCTGGACGGTCTGATGCAGCTCTCCGATGGTCGTGACCGAGGTGGTGGCCTCAGCCAAGGCTTTGTCGAGGCGGGCGCGAAGGGCCGTGATCTGCACTTCGAGGCCGACGACCTGGACGGGCAAAACGTCTTCAGCAAGGAAGCAAGGACCTCAACACGACTGTGGCGCTTGAAAGTGCAAATGACTCACTTTGCCTCCGTTCTCGGCCTTCAATTTCTCGTCCAGCGCGTCGAACTCTCCGCCGATGATGGTACGGATCTCCTCGATCGACTTGCCCTCCAACTCGGCCCGCTCGAGCGCATACCCGTTAAAGATGGGCCGGAGGCGATTCATCTCGAGATAGAGGTCGTAGATCCTTCGACGCCGGAGGGCATCGCTGGCGGTCGTCTTCGGAAGGTTGCGCTCCCCGTCCGACGAGCCACGTGCACCCAGCTGCAGCGGACGTAAGAGAGAGGTAGCCGTAGCATCAGCGGGAGGCTTAGATAGAGAGTCAAAAGGACGAGGACCGCTCACCGGAAGGACAGCTCGCGCCTGCGCTGACCGATCAAACCTTCCCGCAGGCGGTCGAGGATCGAGGGGACCTGTCGAAGGCGCTGGACCGACCACCGTTGGCAGATCTGCTTCGGGGAGAGACTGCTGCTTCTCCTTCGACTCTGACAGCGAGGTCACCGTTGACGACGGGCGGCGGCTCGAGGAGACTGGCGACGGCGAGCGAGTGTTCTCCGCTGACGACTCGACCGACATGGGCAGCTGACGACCCTTCTTCTTTGGCGTTCGGGTGAGGCGCGTTGGATCCGGGCCCGCTTCTGGATCCTCGTCGTCCGCGTCGCTGACACTCGAGATCGGCGGGAGACGAGATCCACCAGGTGGCGAGCAGGGAATCGCGACGGCACGATGAGACGACGGGCCTGCGACAGCATTTTCCCGCGCCAGTTGACTGGCCGTGGGCATGCTGGATGACTGGAACTGAGAGGAAGCCAGCTCAGTGAGAGGCGAACTCTCGCGCAAAATTTCTGCTGGGACGATGGCACAGGCAGGGGGTTGTGGCGGATTGGGGACGACCGTCGACTCGGGACAGGCGAGAGTTGATCCGGTCGCAGCGACTGCCGGTAGAGGCGCGGTTCCGAGTGGTGGGGACGTGACAGGATCTGAGCTGTCCATCGGTATGTCGTGGAAGAGAGTCGGCGCGGTCGCTGGCTCTGGCGAAGGGGTGTCCGCGTCCGGAGCGTTGGCTGCAAGGTCGAGCAGCATCGCGACATCCCCTTCCTCCTCTTGGTCGTGCTCCTCGATCGATTCCGGCCGTCCATGTACGGCGTCCGCTGGCGAGGCAGGCGTGGGTGAACTGAGCTCGTCGTAGATCTCGGGACCCGCCGGTAACTCGTTCGAGTCACGGTCAGGCGACCTGCGCGCCAACGACAGCAGGTAGTCGTCCTCTGCGTCCGAAGGGGTTGGGTCTCGACGTGGCGAGTGGCTGAGAACAATCTCCTCGCGCTCACGTCCTTCGAGAAGAACGTTCTCCGATGAGTCTCGGTCGATGGCCAGCGCTCCGTCCCCTGGTCCGACGGTGCTCTCCCAGTCTGGCTCCGAAGTCCGAGCGCCCACAGGTGAGGTGAAATGCTCAGACACAGGCCGTCGAGGGCTGGGTAGGATCTCTTGCTCATCGATCTCGGGCTGAGCGGGCGGCTCCTCGACCGGCGTCGTCCTCTTGCGCTTCCTGGCGACTGGGGACGCAGAGCGCGTGTCTTGAGGAGCAGTCGACTGGATCGAAAAGAACGAGGCAGCGCCGTCAGGAGATGTTCGGGAGCAAAGTAAGCGGGTGAGGATAGAAACGAAAGCCGCACCTGCTTGCCCTTCTTGCCGGCCTTCCCTTCCTTTCTGGACACCTGAACTTGGATCCTCGCGTCCCAGCCCCGCGTTCCTGGTCGATCAAGCTTGTTCGAATGATAGAGGCTCATCCACTCGTCTGCGGTCCGTTGGCGTGTCCAGAGACGCTTGGGTATCGCTTTGGAAGGCTGCAGGGCGGGGAGCGGCGAAATCGTGGTGGTCAGTCTTTCGTCAGACTCGCTTTCACGAAGAAAGTCAGGCACTCACACCTGCACACATGACCTCGAAGGGTGTCCTATCCCCGTCGATGATGCCGTTCGGTGCCTTGCCCTCGAAGATGTACTTTGCCAGATACATGACGACCTTCTGATCGTCGTCCCCGCGAGGTTCCGACACGGTCGATCCTGCTCGCGAGGTCGAGTCCGTGGTCGAAGGGGTGATCGAGGAAGGAGACCTCGGAGGGTGCTGAGAGGTTGAGGCTGTCGAAGGTGGAGGCATCTGTTGGTGCGGTGGCGAGTGTCGGACAGGGGCGGCACGGGGTGCGAAGAGGGACGAGGTCGCAGCGGCGAGGGTGGCCGAGTGATTCACAGAAGGTTTAGGGGCGTTGATGTTTGGACGCGGCTTTGGGCGAGGCTTGGGAGGCGAGAGCGGGGTAGCGGTGGTCGTAGAGTTGGGTTGGGAAGCATGGGTCGGAGGGGAGCTGTCGAGTGAAGGCGAAGACCATCAGCTCGCCACCTCAACTGCAAGAGGTCCAGATTCGACTCGAGACCTGACTCACGTCTTCTTCTTCTTCTTTTGTGGCGGCAGATCGTTCGCGAGGTGACCCATCTTGGAGAAGGACGACGAGGAGGCCTGACTGGGTCGGATGGAGAGGGAGCTCGGAAGCAGCGAAGCCGCCCGTGGGTGCTCGCGTTGAGAGACTGAGCGAATGCGGTCGAGAGACATCACAGGGTGACGAGAGAGTGAGGAAGCAGGCTTTAGCACAACGGCTTTGTCGCTCGTGGGTGAGGGTGGCGAACGATGGAGACGAAGAGACGGGGAAGGTCGAGCTCACCAGGTTGGATCCCTCCCTTCTGTCCCGGTCCGGCCGGCACAGGCCCACTCCAGCCTGACCCGCCTGTAGACTGTGAGCCAGATGGGTTCTTGGGTACCGTCTCCCACTGCCAGGTCTGCTTGTTGAACGAGTGCTTATGACCAGGAGGCGGAAAGTGACCGGGCATCTTGGGGTACGGTCGTTCGCCCTCCCTCGAGCCGTCCATGACGGGCGCGTCCACTCTGAACGGAGACAGCCGCGAGACAGGCACGAGCGACTCGAGCAGCAGCTCGACCTCAACGACTGGGATTGTCGAGAACGGGCTGCAAGGGTACCGAGCGGTGTCGAGGTTGGTGGTGGCGAGCGAGACTGCCCGTCTGGCGTGGTGAGCTTCGGACGCGAGGGGCGGCGAGCGGGCGAGTGGGTCGGGCTGGGTGCGGCCTTTCTTCTCTACGTTTTTCTTCTCGTCTCGCTCGCTGACTGCTTTCACTCGTCTCGCCTACTTTACGTCTGATCTTTCATGTTTGAGTTTGTGCGAGGAGATGCCCTGCGTTGCTCTTTCTTTCTTTCTTTCTTTCGCCCGAGTTCCGACGCCACCCCTCTCCTCTTCTTTCCACTTTCGGAGCCGAGTCGAATCTATGAAATGCGAGATGACATCAAAGTGCGTGATTAAAAGCAAAGGCGTGGGTGGGTGGGATGAAGGAATACAAGTGCGGGCGAGCAACAACGGAAACGAACAGAAGACTAGGCTAGAGGGGAAGATCTAGTCAACCTCCTCGACCGAGGGTCCGTCGTCGTGGGACGCAGGAGGAGCACCTCCCTCAGCTCCAGGCGCTCCGCCGGCTCCGTAAAGCCTAGACATGATGGGGTTCGCAACAGCCTCGAGCTCCTTCTGCCTCTCCTCGTACTCGGACTTGGCGGCCTCGCTCGACGAGTCAAGGAAGGTGATGGCCTCGTCGACAGCAGTCTGGAGGGTGGCCTTGTCGTCGTCCTGCCACTTGTCGGCGAGCTTGTCATCCTGGAGCGAGTTTCGGAGGTTGTACGTGTACGACTCGAGCCCGTTTCGGGTGGCGATGCGCTCAGCAGCCTCAGCGTCCTGAACGAAAGAGAAAGCGAAAGGGCGGAGCGAGAGTCAGCAACTGAGAACGAGCGACCAAAAGAGAGAAAGAGGGAGAAGATGGCGACTGACCTCGTCCTTGTACTTCTCGGCCTCGGAGACCATTCGCTCGATGTCCTCCTTGGAGAGACGTCCCTTGTCGTTGGTGATGGTGATGCGCGACGACTTTCCGGTCGTCTTGTCGGCGGCCGAGACGTTGAGGATGGCGTTGGCGTCGATGTCGAAGGTGACCTCGATCTGAGGGACACCTCGGGGCGCGGGGGGGATGCCCGAGAGCTCGAACTTTCCGAGGAGGTTGTTGTCCTTGGTTCGCGCTCGCTCTCCCTCGAACACCTGGATGAGCACTCCCGGCTGGTTGTCCGAGTAGGTCGAGAAGATCTCAGACTTCTTGGTCGGGACGGTCGTGTTTCGCTTGATGAGGGCGGTGAAGACTCCTCCGGCGGTCTCGATTCCGGTCGAGAGAGGGGCGACATCGAGGAGGAGGAGATCCTGGGTCTTCTCGGAGGTGTCTCCCGAGAGGATGGCGGCCTGGACGGCGGCTCCGTAGGCGACGGCCTCGTCCGGGTTAATGGATCGGTTGGGCTCCTTGCCAGAGAAGAAGTCCGAGACGAGCTTCTGGATCTTGGGGATTCGAGTGGATCCTCCGACGAGGACAATCTCGTGGACCGAGGCCTTGTCCATCTTGGCGTCCTTGAGCACCTTCTCGACGGGGTCCATCGTTCCTCGGAACAGGTCCTGGCAGAGCTCCTCGAATCGGGCTCGGGTGAGCGAGGTGTAGAAGTCGATTCCGTCAAACAGCGAGTCGATCTCGATGGTGGTCTGGGCGGCGGACGAGAGGGTCCTCTTCGCACGCTCGCAGGCGGTCCTCAGTCGTCGGAGGGCTCGGGGGTTGCCAGAGATGTCCTTCTTGTTCTTTCGCTTGAACTCGGCGACAAAGTGGTTGACGAGTCGGTTGTCAAAGTCCTCTCCTCCGAGGTGGGTGTCTCCGGCGGTGGCCTTGACCTCGAAGATACCCTCCTCAATCGTGAGGAGCGAGACATCGAAGGTTCCTCCTCCGAGATCGAAGATGAGCACGTTTCGCTCTCCGAGGACCTTCTTGTCGAGTCCGTAGGCGATGGCGGCGGCGGTGGGCTCGTTGATGATTCGGAGCACGTTGAGACCGGCGATCACTCCGGCGTCCTTGGTCGCCTGTCGCTGCGAGTCGTTGAAGTAGGCGGGGACGGTGACGACGGCGTTGGCGACGGTGGTTCCGAGGTAGGCCTCGGCGGTCTCCTTCATCTTGACGAGGATCATGGCGGAGACCTCCTCGGGGGTGAACTGCTTCTCCTCTCCTCGGTACTGGATCTGGATCACGGGCTTGCCGTCCTTGGAGATGACCTTGAAAGGCCAGTGCTTCATGTCGGACTGAACCTCGGCGTCGTCGAACTTTCGTCCGATGAGTCGCTTGGCGTCGAAGATCGAGTTGGTCGGGTTCATGGCGACCTGGTTCTTGGCCGCATCTCCGATCAGTCGCTCAGAGTCGGTGAAGGCGACGTAGGAAGGGGTGGTTCGGTTTCCCTGGTCGTTGGCTGAGGGAAGATAGGAAGATGAGAGGAAGGATGATCAGCGTCGGTTCCGAGAACGTGCCCAAAACGCCTCCGCACGACGAGCTCGCTCGATGACGAGACAAGGAAGGAGGTGCTCACCGATGATCTCGACTCGGTCGTTCTGCCACACTCCGACACACGAGTAGGTGGTACCGAGATCGATTCCGATAGCTAGAGAAGGGCGAAGGACGGACAGGGTCGGGACGGAAGAGGGGAGAAGCCGGGGGAACGAAAAAAGTGGGAGGTCGAGGTCAGCAACAGCTCAGGACGAGGAGGCCGATAGCATATATGTGACTCGAAAGCAGAGCGAGACGCACCTTTTCCGGCGGCGGCCATTTTTAGAGGTGTTTGGGGGGGTGGGGGGGTGATGGGGGGGCTGAGAGAGGAAGGAGGTGAGGAGCGACGACGGAGGCGAAGGAAGATGACGAGACGACGAGGAAGGGCAGAGAGAACAAGAGCTGGTCAGTATGTTGCTTTGGTGTGCTAGATGTGCGATGTCGTGCAGGAAAAGCGGGCTTACTGGTTGGGGGGTTGGTGGGGGTATGAGGGCAGCTCGAGTGGTCTCGAGTTTTCGATCTTTGAGGGCGTCGAGCTCAGATTCGGAGAACCGCCTAGAAGGATGACGACCCAGATCAGGTCGAGAACCATCTGGGCCTTTCTACACCCAACTACATCAACCACTCGACCGAGGAGAAGATCTCATTGAAGTTTGCGCTTCGTCACGAGTCCCTGGGGCGAGGGCGAGGGCGAGGGCAGTCGCGGCTGGACCGGATGTATGCAGCAAAGTCAGCTGATCCGTGATGACGTTGCCCTCGCTTCCGAGCTCACCAGTCCAGTGCAGATACATCTTTGCGGGTTCATTTTCTCTCATAGAGATGCGGCAGTAGTTCAGTCTCTGCTGCTGTGGTCAACAGACACCAGGGGTCACCTGGGCGGCGTGTACGAGGATTTGCGCAAGAGGGGAAGAAACGGCCGAGCCAGGGTACTCACCCGCGTCGCGTTCCAACCAAACTTCCCTCGGTCGTCCGTCCTTGGTCAGCGCCTACGGACCAATATGTCGATGGGACCTAGATCAGATGATGCAAAAAGTTCCGACTGATCAGATGTTGCAGATACAAGAAACGAAAGAGAAAAAATGCGTTGTTTCATCCCCTCCTCTCTTTCCCTCTTTCTTTCCCTCCAGGACGCCGAGGCCGCTGAGCGCATCGCCACCCGAAACGGGCTCGAGTCGTACACGTACAACCTCCGAAACTCGCTCCAGGATGACAAGCTCGCCGACAAGTGGCAGGACGACGACAAGGCCACCCTCCAGACTGCTGTCGACGAGGCCATCACCTTCCTTGACTCGTCGAGCGAGGCCGCCAAGTCCGAGTACGAGGAGAGGCAGAAGGAGCTCGAGGCTGTTGCGAACCCCAT
Source organism: Mrakia hoshinonis (assembly GCA_036245725.1). Classification (NCBI taxonomy): domain Eukaryota; kingdom Fungi; phylum Basidiomycota; class Tremellomycetes; order Cystofilobasidiales; family Mrakiaceae; genus Mrakia; species Mrakia hoshinonis. The sequence goes on from BTPH01000096.1 coordinate 163,287, forward strand.
CATGTCTAGGCTTTACGGAGCCGGCGGAGCGCCTGGAGCTGAGGGAGGTGCTCCTCCTGCGTCCCACGACGACGGACCCTCGGTCGAGGAGGTTGACTAGATCTTCCCCTCTAGCCTAGTCTTCTGTTCGCTTCCGTTGTTGCTCGCCCGCACTTGTATCCCTTCATCCCACCCCACGCTTCTGCTTCTAATCACGCACTTTGATGTCATCTCGCATTTCATAGACTCGACCGGACCGGAAAAGGGAGAGAGAAAGAAGAGGACGGGTGGCGGCGGAACACGGCGCGAGAGAAAGAAAGCGAGAAGCCTCGCAGGTCATCTCTCGCAGCCGGACATGATAGATCAGGCGTAAAGGAGGCGAGACAATTTGAAGCAGCCAATAAGCGAGACGAGAAAAGAATGGACGCAGAGAGAAACGGGCGCACCCAGCCTACTCTCTCTCGCCCACTCACTCCGCGCCCGCTCGCCCGCCTCGCGTCCGAAGCTGACCACGCCAAAAGGGCAGCATTCGCCGTCACCCACCTCTCCCTATCCCTCACATCTCCCCTCCCAACCTCCCCCAAAAAATCCCACCTACCACCCCCCCCCCCTCCT